>CM066033.1:255526877-255808616 GCA_033557465.1 Ichthyophis bannanicus
AGAGAAATACTGGGCCAAATAAAGCAGCGTGCTGAGTTGTATTTTGGCGCACATCAATACTGGACGGGATAAGGAGGCATGCTGATGTTTTTATGCGACATATGAATACTGGGCGGCATAAAGCATCGCGCTGATGTTTTCTGGCGGCATATTACTACTGGGCGGCATAAGGCGGCGCGCCGGTTACGGCGGCAATCGCATAATGGAAGGTATAAGTGGGGCGCTGATGTGCAAACAGAAACACAGAGCCACAGCACAATGGTTAAGGCACTTACCAATGGTGCAGGGATCAGGGTCCGATCCCCCACAGTGCACAATGTAGACAGCTGCCTGAGGTATGTTTATTTTAGGAGGCATATAAATAATGGACATCATAACGCGGCACGCAATTGTTTTTGACGCAATGTAATACTGGCTTGCATAAGTGGCGCATGGATGTTAAATTAGAAGAGCAGAGCCAAAGCACAATGGTTATAACTCCCACCAATGCTGCAGGGATCATGGGTTCGCTCCCCCCAGTGCCCCTGCCGCCTGCTGTTTGCTGTGTACCTTTACGGAGGCTGCATTAAATCGTGGGATGCCTACGGCAGTGGGTATGCTGGACAGAACGCATCGCGCTCCTGTTTGCTGATTCTGTTAATCCTGACGGGCATAGGCAGCGTGCTGATGTGCAAATCAGAGAGCAACGCTGCAGCACAATGGTTCCACACACCAACCAATGCTGCAGGGATCAGGGGTTTTACAATACCCAACAGTGCAAAATGAAGACAGCTGGCTGAGGCCATTAGCTGTTAGGGGTAATATTGTTTTTCGGAGTACCTTATTGTATATTTTGTAGAATCATAACTGATAAGCAAATACACTTCTCAAAGCAGTGTAAGAGAACGTCGCCCATCTGTTTTTATGCAGAGGGCACATGTGAAAATGCCATGTCCGCCATGGCCAAACCCTACCATGTTGGTTGAAAGTTTGTAGCCAAGTGGTGCTATATGAGGCAGGGTAATGTGAGAGCACTGTCCCAGAATGGCAGCAGTGTGCATTGTCAACGTAACTGGGAATTGTAAGTCTGTGTGCTGACCAAGGTCTGCCATTACCTGATTTGGCAGGGAGGGGCTGCAGACAGGGGCAGGCGACTGATATCAACAGGGGTTCAGAGTTATTCTCATATGGTAATCAGTTGCTAGGGCCTGTTCTGTAGCCTCACCCAGCTAAATTCAGGTAAATGGCAGAACTGGGGTCAGTGCGACAGTTCTGTGACTGTAGCAAGGAGCGACTGCAACACAGTCCCTGTCGACTGATATCAAGAAAGAGGGAAACAGGGGAATTAGAGTGTATCTTATCTTGTAAACTGCCCTATTCCCGTTGGTAGACTGAAATCATAAGAGTAGTTACAGGCTCTCATTAAACTCAAGCTCTGGAAGAGAAGCCAATACTCTTTCTGTTAGTGATGCTGACAACCTGTGGAGATACTGAATGATGGAGGGGTGTTCATGGTTTGGGACATGTTCCTCGTGAATAAGGTTGGCACAGAGGTATGTCAACTGTCTGTGTGCAAACTGTACAGCAATCTGTGATGCTGTCCTCAAAAGAACTACCCGCCCCTTGTGCCAGATATTCAATGCACCGTGTTATGGTGTTTTAGAAGGCAACAATATAAACACACAATTGCTAGGAAATGAAAACCTCATTCTCCACACAAGGCCATGTATGAAAGGCTTGTTCAACGTCCCAAGGCACTATGGTACGTAACCCATAAGCTGTGTCAATCAAAGGCCTGGCAAAAGGAGCCCCAAGGATGTAGAGATGACACTCAGAAAACGTTACCCACTAGCACTAACATCCCTCCGGTGTGAATGAGCAAAAGGAGGTATGTGGCAAACCCACACGTAACACAAGCACTGCACAGACGCTAAAACCCAAAAACAATACAAGTAAAAAAAAAAAAAAAACAAAAAACAAAAAAAAGTAAAAGAGGGATGAAGATCTTTGCTGTTACTGCACGAAAGCATCTCCATCCCATAGTGGCACCCATAAAATGGACACACCTATTCTGGCTAGCTACAGCCATGCACAGAGTGATGTTAATGTACCGTGGCTATAAATGACTGTGTGTGAAAGAGGATGGTAAGATGTGGCCAGCAGATGAGAGCTCAAATGGCAGCAATAGGTGACTATCAGGATGACTGTGAGTACACGGTGGCATATGCAGAGCACACACAGGAGAGGCAATCAGGGGATAGCTGCAATGCTGGAATGTGTTATGGTAGGCCAGGATGCTTGGGTTATCAGCATGCACATCAGGGTAGGAATGGCACACAGTTTGCCATTACAGAAAATTGTACGGAAGGATGGGTAACAACTGCAGTTGAGGGTACAATATGCTCACTAGCACACATCCGCACATATATGACGATCAAACAAATGTTAAACACCGTTTAGCGGACAAGCATACAAATATAATACACCACAGAGGACCAAGCACACTAATGGACCACTACCAACAAATCACAATGGCTAAAAACCGGGCATGCCCACACCAACAATGTGAGCTCTATAGCAAAGGACTGCCATAAAGAAAGAGTGCAAGTCCACTAAACAAACCACCTGCTGACTGTTAAGGGCAAGCAAACACCAAAAAGTAAGCATGAGAAAATGCACATGCAGATCTGCTAATTACTCATACAATTGCAGTCTGGTATTTAGTGATGTGGTGCAAAACTGTTGCACACCCACAATGAAATGTTCCTGCAGTGGATACTGCATGCAAAAGAGGGGAAAAATATACCACAAGGGCAAACAGAGGACGGTATGTGGGATCATGTTAAGAATTTGGATCAAGAACACGTGAACGTTTCAACATGTAATTAAGGTTTGCATACCACGCAACACCTGAATCACAGAAAAAACCAAAACCCCCTGCTGTGTTGCCATGTAAACCACCCCTAAAGTGGGACACCGTCTGAAAAAAAAAGAATATGTGATGGCTAAGCAGCACACAGGAATGCACCTTGATGTACATTGAGGAGAGAGACGGGTGTTTGTAGAGGTGAGGGAACCTGATGTTAACCTGTTCATGGCTAGCAGTTAGCAGATTAGAAAACAAAGGATATTAGCACATGTGCTGATAAAAAAAACACCAAACACTACAGACGTATAATAAACACATATGACTGTAGCCACTCTCCCAGAATAGTACACTGAGTACACTGTAACACACTGTAGCACACTGTAGCCAAGCATACTTAAGCACAGTGTATGGCAACCTTTAATACCCAGTCGAGGTTACATATGTCGTGCGCCAGATACACAGCTTGCCACTGTACCATGACTGTGAGCACAGGTGGCACATGTACATGTGTGGCAAATGGTCCCAGACAAGTGTCAATGTGATCAAAGAGAGGAAGGATCGTAACCCTACTGGTAACAAATGGGCCTTGGGACCCAAGCAAACACTGATCAATTCCCACTAGCACCCCATGTGGCCTAGGTCAAAAGCCATGTAACCCCTCATTACCGTGGAACAAAGCACCAGTTAATTCCTCATCCAAACTGACATTGACAAAAAAAACAATGCAGTCCCCCCCCCCCCCCGCTGGTCACAACGACGCAGGACTGATAAACAGTCAATGCAATGTGTGCCTTTGTCTCACCCTGCTCAATCACCAAAAGAGTCATCATGTTTGTGGAATAAATATCTTTATTTGGTTACACATCACAGATAGTGTAGTCAGTGCCATTCATAATATGAAGGTGCAGGTGCATCTCTGATGGAATATTGGGGAAAAACCTCTAATAGGGCATAACTCCAACTCACAGCAGAAAAGTCAATTCATTTCACCACAAATGAAGAGCAGGAGATATAATGTGCATCCCACTTTCCACTGCATACAATGCACTGGTCCGCAGACCCCCAGCCCCTACCTGATTCTGCATGGCTGCAAAGGTGTACTGCACATAATGAGTGCATGTAGGAGCGTGGGCGCTGCATATTGCAGGACACAACACACATTCATGTGTCCCTCAAACCATATCCATCTTGCAACAACAGGAGACAACCAAACCAAAAAAGCCTATGTTGAGGACAATGTTTTATTGTGAAAACCACGCTGGGAAAGTAATGTGTGAGGTCGCACATAATGGCTGAGCTAGGAATCAGAAGCTTGCAACAATGTAGACAACAAAACTCCTCCTCAAAATTCACAATGAGGTATATGCCTAAAACAGGTAGCAACAGGCACATGAACACAAACAAAATAACAAACTAAACGACCTTCTCATACCTACTACATATACCCACCATGAAGGAGGTGTCCCGGCACCTTGCAACTTTTTTCAGAGTAGGACAGTGGTTGGGCCACATAGTAACATAATACATGGAATGCACAATTGAAGAAGTGCAACGGTGACCCACATTGCCACACTACAAGCATCATGTCGCAATGTGTGGTGGAGTGTCCCCTACCACAGGGGATATCCTGGAACTCGTGCACATGGGAATATGCAACGGTGTTGACATTACATGCAGACTGTCACCATCTGCACATCCAACCAAACCACAATAAGCAGCATCTAAACAAGGAAATGAGGGCCAAACATCGACACGGAGCCACAAAGAAGTCTGAGGTCCACATGTTTTGTCTCACAAACATAGTCCCGTCATATGCAAAAGCACCAATCCACATTGCGAACATGATACAGTGATGTCACACATGCACATAAACACCCTTGTCAGCATTGACTCACATTAATTTAAGATGGTCGTGTGTCCAAAATCATTGTTGAGGTAACACTTGTAGCATGTGCAGGTGGAAAGCCAGGTGGACATAGACAACTCGTGGAGTGCTCCATCGTTGGCCGTATGGCGCAAACATGGTTGTATGCTTGATTAGGAAGAAAAAGATGAGTGTATCCTGGGTGGCATGTCACACCCAGGGCCAAAACTTAACAATACTACAACTGTGTTCGAAATGCATCAGCTGCACTGGTCCATGTCATTTGCTTGCTGCACACGGGGGGAACACTGCCAAAAGTAACAATACTATGTGCAACTCCAAACAGGTGAGGTTAATAGTGTTCCACCAAATATGGCTAGGATATAGTCAAACGCGCTGACATGTCACATTCACACTTTCTCTGAAAGTTCATGTGTGTTCTCAACAATGAGCAAGGACCTTCCCTGCAGAACCATCACACAAACAGTTGCATTAGAACACCTTCGCTGTAATGGAGGAATCAGGTATGGTTAACAGTAATACTGTCCATCACAGTCATATGTCTCACTCTCAGAGGTAAAAGCATCCAATGGGCCACTTTCTGGTGTAAAATGTCTATGTATTGTTTCTCTCCCAAAAGGTGGGTGATGGTGACAACCAGATGCACTGTAATAAGACGTGTCGCGGGATGTCCTCAGCCCTGGTGTCATGAGAGGATCACGTAATGTCCTGGTTAGCCACCTTTGAAAAACACCACAACAATGCACCACCGTTAAAACACCTTTGCAAATTCACAAGAAAGGTATGTGAAACCACACAAGTACATGATAACATTACTCAACAAAACATTGGTGATGACATCATTAATCCTAAACACACACACGGGTACAACATGGATATGGTCATGTCCATGCTCGTGTCACACAGGTGTGTCACAGCTACACACGACATGCATCTGTTTATGTGCACATCGAGGAAACATTACATGCATATGAGGCAATTATGATTCATCAAAAGGTAAACATAGATTCACATCTGCAATTAACAAATGTGCAACTTACCTTGTGTGTGCCATCAGGTGTATGTCAGCAATCCCATGAACCACTACACAGCAATAAGAGGTGACAGTGAAGGGAGAGAATCTCAGCAGAACGTGTACAAAGAAAAGGTCCAGCCACTGTTGATGCATGTCCACATTATGTTGCATATCTGAAAATAAATAAACGTGCACATCAGTGGTGACTCACAACATAAGACACATTTTGTCTCACACCACACAACACATGTTGATAATGCTCATAAGGTAAACAGCACTACGGAAGACATACCACAGTCACCACTGCCCCCCAGGTGCACAGTCCCCTCACAGTACATGATAATGTACTATGCCTGAAGAGTGTCTCATCACACACGCACCTTGTAATCACCCACACACAAAGTATGCAAATTTATGCATTCCAGCTGCAACACATGGACTGTATGTGTCCAAGTGGACCTTCCACATATAAAGGCCCCGTGAACTGGCAATAATACCCTGTTGTTGGCTTATGGTACAATGTTGGGGCAGGGATCAAGCGAGGCAAACCAAATACAAAAGTTGACTACACACACATGCAGATCTGCTGTACCTGACACATATAGAGTGTGGCACAGGACATGCTGAACACAAACACATGGGGATATGTGTGACAACAGCAAGGGATGGTTGATGGAGCTTGAAGTGAAAAACAAAACAACAAAACATCTGCCCAATATGATAGAGCAATGAAGATATGTTTTCCACATGACCCCAGGCACACACAATCTCGCTGTACATCCACCTACCGCAACGCAAAGCCTCTTGGGTGATGTTCAGTCACATGCCAATCCAACACATCAACAGCATCTGAATAAAGTATGTCCTGTGCATTGGGAAACACAACAGTAACAAACATATGTCATGTTCTACAAGAGTATCACACACTGCACCTTCCTGTCCACAACTCTCATACCCCACAACATCACCTAATGTCTGACTGCTCCCTATCACAATGTATAGATCTCTCACATGTGAGAGGCAGCACAGAGTTGTAGAAGGCTATCTTCAGGTGTCCATAATCAATCTTTTCCCCATCGTACCTCTGTGTTGTTGTACAGAAAGATCAAACAGACATGTCAGCAAACACCATGTTTGCACCTCATCACAAAGTACAGACGAGTCACACAGATCCACTATATTGGCAACAATGCCCCCTATCTTTGTGTAGGGGTGTGTCAATGTTGAATGCTAAGTCGCTTACAATTCTGGAAACACATATGGAATATGCACGAGTGTCTCATGTATGCAGGGACCAAATACATATCCTGGTGTGTAGATGTCATACCTTGAATCATAGTGACAGCTATTTGCTGCTGATCTCCACAGATAGCTGTCAATGTGTGCGTCATGTCATTAAAACACCAATGCCATGTCTGTTTGTACGCAAAGCATGATGGCTGCATGCCATCACACTGTGTGTCATGAGAATGTCACGTCCACGCATGGATAGCCTATATGTGTACCTCAGAGAAACAACTCTCACATATGTCTGGTTTTCTTTGCCAACATAATCCTCCCCTTCCCTGTCTGACTATCTATGCAATCTATCTAATGTGGACTGTACTATCCTACCCTACTCACATACCCAGCCTGTAGCTGAGGCATGATGGCATATGTTGAGATTTTATCAGCCAGATATGCCTTGTACTCCCTGAGAATTCTGCACAACCATTCGCCACCAACACATTCTTTGCTCAACCTGACAACTGTAACGCACCCATTGCTGATAAGGTGTAGGTTATCCTCTGTATCTGTGTACATTTGTAGCAATGTACTGAAGGTCAATTCGCCAACATGTAAATGTGGCCATACTACCTCTCTGCTGGACAATGCGCAGATCACCATCCTATAACATGTCCATGTCATGGCTTTCTGGTGCAGTATACATCAGAGACACTGTAGGGTGACATTAACCACCCTTCACATATATTCCCTAATATCCGCAGAAACTACTACTAAGCATCTGTCTTGTGATATGTATGTCCTGATACGGCCATAATAACAAAGCAACACATAGCCAGCTGACAGGAGTTTAAGAACAAAATGTACACCCCAAAGGTGAAACATATAAATTCAAACCCACTGGACTAATGTCCCCCAAACGTGGACTGGTCTCACACTGTGAACATCTCACCATATTGCTAACACTGTTCTCCCCCCATATCATCACAAAACATCATTTGTGTTCAACAACAAACAGGTGCTAACACAGGCCGCCACTAACTGTAAATCTAACCTTAAAAATCACACACAGTCGTATGAGCAACCACCCACATCATCTGGCACCAAATGCTGTTTTGTACTGGCCACATTGTTTGTGCCACACACATGCCTATATGTGAGTGTGAATTATCACTAAAATACTAATGTGGTGTCGCATACAAATGATATCCTGACAGAAACTGTAACTGCTGTAAGCAGAACACACATAGGATGGAAAAGCCGTGTGGGTAGGTAATACGCACATTAGAAGATCTCTCCAATCAACCTCCGTCTGACTGCTGTGTCCTCCTGTGTGTCACCACTGTCACGTACAGGGGTGCACGTTGGATCTTGCTCCAGATCCTCATTAATCTCTGCAGGGATATCGTGCCTGAGAGCAATGTTGTGCAGGATGCAACAGGCTATGATTATCTCTGCAACAGTCTTTGGCTTATATTGTAAGGCCCCGCCTGACCTATCCAGACACCTGAAGCGACGTTTCAACACGCCAAAGGTACGCTCGATGACTGAGCGGCTGGAGGCATGGGCCTCATTGTACCTCCGCCTGCACGTGTCCCGTGGCTGACGTACAGGGGTCAGCAGCCAGGGGCGACACCCATATCCTGCATCACCTTGGAAATAAAAAAAAATGTGGGTGTCAATATTCAACATAACTGACATATGTTAAGATGTAGTAAACCCTACCCAAAACAAATTCTGACATAAACATATCACTGAACAATTAATGAGCTCTCCCGAAAAAACATATGCAGTTAGAAAGGACCACATAGCCTAGAAAGTCAGTACACTCATGGTAAATACTCCAACAGTTCCATCTATAGTGTAACATATTGTGTGTGTGTGGTGCGCGACATGGGTATTGTAATGCATTTACTGTCCACATTGGCACCACTGCCAATGAACAGACTATAGTAACGATTCCCTTGTCACATTTTCATATTGTATGTCTGAACAGTAAACCTAGGTAAAATATGCTGCCATGAGAGGTTGCCAAAAAAACCAGAACATGTATGCCATGGAGGCTTTGAAAAATGTAAACCATATCACCTATATGCATCCTGTCCTGTATGGGCAACATATCTAGATTTCATACTCTGTTTCCTTTTGCTGGATATTGCTAAACGGAAATTGTTTAAATACCAATCCTGTGCACTGTGTCTATCCTGGGAACATCCCACTGCCAAGGATGGGGTCTGCCAAACCGTGCCACACTGCTACAATTCATAGTCTGTAACCTCACAGCGACTTACACATCGGTACATTACCTTCATGTGTAGACCTGATAAAACAATACAAACTCTAGCTATGCACCCCACACTGTAGACCACAGCTTGAAGCCATCCCCTTTCCATTATGTTAAAGTACATGCAGGATCACTGGCCAATATGTGGCCTAAAATACCTTGATCATACTACCAGTAGGCCAAAGGCTCACTGCAGCAAACTATATATTTCGCTTTACACCACATGCTGATTGACATAGGCAAAATGCGTTGACCATTACAATATCCACACGCAGTTGCTAGCTCAAGCTGGAAAGGGCAACAAAGGATACATAAAGATATCCCCAAAACACCCCCTGCATATTATATTAACTGCGCTCCTCTTCTGAGGGTAGCAAACAAAAAAACAAAAGTGCAGAAAGTGAATTGGTCGCTTGGAAACCCAACACACACATGAGGCAAGGCGTTACCTGTGATGCGGATGAGCCAATTATCTCCAAGGCCTTAAAATGAATACAATTGCATTAGTTGGCCAATGACCCATCATGGATAACGCGCATTTGAGGGCCAAACCTCCCCCCCCCCCACTCAAGAATGCGTCTGCAGTTAATATGTTACCACACTTACTATGAGCGGATTGTGCAACAAGCCTAGACACCATTGCACAGGACGATGGTGTTGTCACCTTCGCACACCAGTTGTGAATGTAAAGGATCATATAATGTTAGGAAGTCTGATGTGTCTATGTTTGTTTTCGTAGGGGCTGGTCTGCTTGTACGTCTATACCCCTGCTAATAATCTAAAACATACCAAAAACGAGTCCTCTAAACTAACCATATGGTCATATGTTGTTTTAATGAATTTATGGGTCCCGTTTAAGCCCGACGTTTGCCCTAGATATGTTTTTTTGGGGGGGGGAGGTCAAACATTCAAAGAAAATGTTACAAAAGGACAAAACATGACATTACGGACACCTCACATTAACTCACCCAGCAAATACAGTCCCCAGAAACGGTCCGCCACCACCTTCAAATTGTGGTGAAGATTGGCCGAGATGCATGCAGGATTTTATAGGAGTACCTATGGGGTGCAGGGACCCCCCCCTGCGAAACCTGGGCCGACCACATTCAGAATATGCCCAGATTTCAGACACATCACAATACAACCTGAACATCAGGGAATGGTAGTGTTTGCCGACGTTGCGAAACGCCACCTGCCCTGTACTACTAGGGCAGGGAGGACCAGGGCCCAAACATGCTGCTGCAATCAATAGCTCCCAATCACGTGTGCCGCATATCCCTGCATAATGTCTCCAAAGGCATGGGTTCAGGGTCCCCCATTGTTGCCTAGTTGCTGCGCAGAGACATGGCATATGATAATTGCCCCAACCGGCCTGAACCCATGGCCACGTAGCTACTTGAGTGGCAAAGGACATCGTGGAGAAGGATGGGCTTACGCCAGAGTGACGGCCTCATGCCACCCACTGCAGCCACAGATAGACTGGAAACAGCCAGAGGCAAAAAAATGTAACAGCCAGCCCAAGACGAGCCTTGACTACTAAACCCTGAAGCGTATTGCATGCCGGACCGATCCAGTCAGGGCGGCTCGAGGTGCAGTCAGGTCTTCTTAAATCCTCATAAAAGCCTCCCTAATAGCCCTTGTGGCCCTCAGTCGGCTCTCACAGAGAGGGGAGATGACATTGAGTCCTCACGCATGCCCTGGAGCTGGTTGTGCCCTGGGCGCCCTGTAGAGGCCCGTGAGATCGCCCGCAGCCCTGCCAACCTCGGCACGCCTTCTGCGCCGTGACACGCACCACAAGCACCATGGGACTGGACCCCGACCACCTCCACATGCCCTGCCAGGGTCTGGAGTTAGCTGCCGGGAGGGACTACACCCATGCCCCCCTGTGCTGATTCAGCAACACCCCGCATGGACACCATCCTGCCCTGTCCGCGCAAAGCCCACCCCAACCGCAGCCATCTGCCCCCACCACTCAGGACACTTTTCATGCCCATAAGCATAAATTGCTGCCCATAAAATACCCTCAGCGTTCCCACTACCGCTAACACACTCTAACAACCACACAAAAAACTACTAACAAAACACACAAAACCCACAACTCATACAAGCTATCCAAAAGTAAAATAAAACAACACCTGAACAATACACACACTAACCACAATTTATAATAAACCAATACAAACACCAATACAATCCTCTAGTACAAAATCCTGCCTTAGACTTTCGTCATGTTTATGCGAACGCGTAAACAGAGCCATATTTTTATTAAACACAGTACCCCTGTGCTCTCACACATATCAAGCGCGGGACATGGTGCTGTAAACGTGGCTTGGCTTGTAGAGACCGCAGGTCGGGCAGTCAGGCTTTTGGAAATATTCCTAATGAGTTGCATGGCACGAAGATATTATATGAATTGAGAGCGATATCCTGTCAAGCCCGTGGTGACTGATATTTTGGCCCTACCAGGGCTCGCTTTTGAGAGACCTGCCCGATGTACACCTCTGCCATTTTGGAATGTGATAGTGGGCCAAGGCGCCAGACCAGATAGTCTCAAAGACATCTCAAAAATCATGCCTATACCTAAGAGTGTGTCATATTCCTCCTCACCTCCTCACCACCAAACAACATATTATGCTTTGGCCACCACCCTTTACTGCCTGGCTGAGCCAAAAACAAGGAGCAATAGGCCTTACGCATATCCAAAATAAACCAGCCCGATGTACTGTAGGACATCTTGCACCTAGCCACCAAAAATAAATCTTACAATGAACAGAGGCGTGTAAGGGCAAGCGCTCCTCAAAAAATCCAGGTCTTGGCAGAACAAGGCCACAAGAAACAGCGTAATGTCAGTGCGTCATGATAAAGTGTCAGGCCTGTTTATATATATCTGCCAGCTATTAACATTAGGCGATATGCTCAGAACCTGACTTGAGTCTGCGGCCTCCACAGATAGCACGCCGTTCCACACCCCATGCTTTCTACATGGATGTCTGTCTGTTACGACTGTGCCGCTGCACGCTCAGAGGCCCGTGTGGTGGACACATGTGCTAGCCTGGAAACACATTACATATGTGTGCGATCATGGCAACATAGCTATCATGTGTGATGGCCAAAGTCAGGCATTCATGCAATGGTGGCGACAGTGGTTGCCAAGATCATATGGTCCTTCCCACCCCCCTTCTCAGAGAATACACATTGGCCCGACAAATGGACACTCTTTGCGAAAAGACACAGTGTATCTATTTTTGCCAGGGACAGCTGTGACTCTTATTATCACAGCTATTCTCTCATAGTAAAACACTATTGTTACAAAAACATGTGTGTAAAATACATTTCAAAGCATCCCCCCAAGCCAATTACATAAACACACAACACAACATTAAATAATTCACCCCACATATGTCTTACTTTACACATATAAACCCAAACCAAGCCGCAATAAACAGAAAAAAAAACTAATGTACATAGTTGGCTAAAATATGAAAACAGTGCCCCAAATCAAAGTGCCATGAAACCTGTGACTTTCTTTGCTGCTACAATTTCTTATATTATCACTAGGCTTACTGACGGCGTGGTCGGCCCACGCCTGCAAACGTCGGGCACCCTCTATCCTGCGCCAAGCGCTATATTCCTCCTCCGAGATACATTGGTGTGATGCAGGATGCAGCATCTTGCGATCAGAAAACATCACGTATGCCCTCAAAGCGGCCCTCACACATGCGAATTAGTACTAATGGCATGCCGGCTACGACCCCCTCATGTAATCCCGGAGACTGGTGTTTCTAGCCTCCACAGCACAGAGGGAATCAGACCTCCAGAGCCCCGCACGCTCGATTGGCCTGTGACATGAGGTGACACAGGGTTTGGGTCAATGAAATTATCCTCTCCACCTCAAAAAAAAAAACACCTTCATAAAGCCCAAATGTCATACACATCCCACACTAATGCCCGTAATGTCGATAGTGCTGAGTCATATGGCGAACATGGTTAGGGGTAATCATAACAACATATATCTCACTGTACTACAACTAATAGGCAAAAACCCACAGATGAAAACACTATACAGGAAGGAAGATGTTGGGAGCGCCCCCAAAACACAACAGTCATTAAAATAGCTTAATGCCCATACACACACCACATCAACTACTGAGGTAGGCAACAGGAATTTGCGGCCAAGGACAGCTCATCTCATAGCCATTATTTAGCGTCAGAGTGCAGCATGCAGCAGCCATAAACACCTCGGATGGCCAGAAGCATTGTTGAACCGAGGAGTGTTTGGAAATGTCTGCACAGGTACAGCCACCTTCAGACACATATTCTCAATATGTACAGGTAATGGGTGATGTGTTATGAACTCAGTGGTATGGAATGACAGCACAGGAATGTCACACCTTACCTGCACATGTGCACTGCTGGCGCGTGTGTGTGACACGTGAGAGTTTCATGTGCACCTTGTGTACCACTTATGAGGGCTTGGGGATCAGATCTGGTACACTTTGGAAAAGATCTGTAGGGTTCAGACAGAGCAAGGGAAGCAACATAGGAGGCCATCAGTGGTGGGCAACAACCAGGAAAATAGTGACGGGGTATGTTGAGGGAAGCACATCTGCTGGTACTGACTGGTGATGGACAGTGATAGCCTGAGTTGGCGGGTTATATGTCTGATTTCAATATTCATCAGGGGCTTGAACGGGGGGTTGTGTATTGTATAGGAAACACACATAGGTAGTTTGCTCAGCTATGTGCTTACGTGTGTCAATCCAATACAGGTCCAACCACACCTTTGATCACGTGTGCATTTGCACTGGTCATGCTCTTGCAGGGGTTTGCACGTAAGTAACATTGCGGATTTCAGCACCCGTCTGAAAAGGATTTGTGAATCTGGCTAATGCCGTTGCTGCACCAGCAAGGACAGAATGGAGTGTTGTCTAGGTCGCCCCTGTTTGCCTATAATGTGTGCAAGTATTTTATCATCTGTAAAGGGATAGTGTCTACCTTCTGTTGGTGTTTAGGCCACATGTGCTTTTGGTAACTGTGGTCTTGGCTTCTTTGGACACAGGGGTGTGATGGCTAGCGTGTCAGTAGGCACGCTGCCTTAAGGGAGACACAATGCAGACAATGTTCCCTGTCCATGATGTGTGGCTCTGCAGAGGGGACCAGCAGGCAGGGGGCTTTTGTTCCTCCCACCCCCCTCAGACACTCCTTTCTGCTACAGCTACAACAACATCACAATACAGCAGTGGATTTGTTCAACACATCACATAGACAATGGTGGGGTTCTGGTCATGACGTTAAGTGCGTAGGGCTGTGGGTTTTTTTGGGTTAGGACAGTATATGTGTTTTTAGTGAGTGTGTAGGGGGGTAAGGGGGCATTTGTGGGGGGCGGACACCTTCAACCGACAATAGCTGATTGACAGCAGTTATGAGGTGTGGGATGACGGGTCATGTATGGGTCCAGGGTTTTGCAGTATGTGGCATAGAGATGCACATGAGCTGTTGGGGCATGTTATGACAGGAACTGTGTGTTATGTGTTTATGGGATTTGCTAGTCTCCATGAGATGTTTGTACTGGATGTAGCCTCATGGGATGCCTTATTTTTGTGTCAGACTGTGTGACGGCAAATCAGGTTTGGCCTGACCTAATGATTGTTTTATGACATGACAATGTATGGTCTGATGGGTTACATTGTCAGTATAAGGGCTGGATGTGGGGATGTACACATTATCCGTATGGATGTGCTGGTCCTTGGAATTGCCTGGTGCAAGGACTAAACTGATTTGTATGCTTGGTGGTGTACAAAATGTACGTGAGCTGATGTTGGGGAATGACTAGAATGTGATGGTGCTGACAGACGTTAATCCCGTGAAGCATTTACGTGTTTTGTGGGAGTGGGTGATACCTTATGAAACATAGCTGCTTATGTGAGTGTAGTTGAGGATAGACATTGGCATGCTGAAAACTTCATTGATAGTGTGGGATGTCAGAGACCTACTACAAGGGAAAAAATGGTTATGTTAAAGCAAATGTGACAATGTAGAGTGGATAAAACAGTACAATAGAGCTTTTTGAACACATAAACATCAGACTATGGTGAGTGAGCAGAACTCTTGAACAGGCATTGTGAACGTGGATGCAGCAATTAGGACTTGGAAAACAGTCACAACAACTAGACAACATATGTTTTCCGCTTCCCTCATTTGACATAACATATGGATCCTTACAGGCTGAGCTTCAGTATGTTTATTTTTTACCTTGCTGCAAGGGATAATGTATGTATCACTGTACTGATTGGTCAGATATTTCTATCTACCCACTGGCCAGTGTACTAATATTAGAACCTATACAGTGTTGTGTCAAATTCCCTAGTTGCCTTTTGTGGCTCCAATAACACTTTTCGACTAGGCTATGTTTTTCTTTGGTTGTTTGCTCTATGATGATGTATCTGGTTATTTTGTAAAGGAGATGAGGTCTTCAGTTTATGTTATTTCTCATTGGGCTTGACAATTGCTATCATCCACCAGTATGTTGTGTGAGGTCTTTGTGTAATGCTCTAATGTTTGCATTCGGAAAGGAGGGGTAGGGTGATGTGCCAATTCTGGTCATGTTGTGTGGATACGTGGTGTATGATATGGTCTCAAGATGGCAAGCTTTTGTTGTAGTTAGTCATATGTGTTTAGGTTTTGTTTGCAGCACAGTAATTGTTCAAGGTTTTAGACCTTCTTTAACCATTTGTTGAGAAATAGACATGCTTCATACTCATTACTGTATGGTTGCATACAACACATATTGCAGGTATGACACTTATGATAATGGGGACCATCACACGGTATGGGGACATAGGCCCACAATTTAACTGGGACACACATGCTCACAGCCTATGCAATCTGTTGATGGATTGTTGGCCTTACAGTAAGGGGACATGGTGTTTTCCTTTTCTGTCTGGATTACAGTCTATGTTATGTCTTTATGTACAGGGGAAATTGAGGAATGTTCTCTCCAAACAAGCCAACAGGTTCATTCTGTATGTTTGAGACCCCTCTGTAGATCCTTATCTATGGTTGACCTGACATATTTTCACGCCTCTCTCCATATGCTATGTAATTTGACACCTGCAGATGCAGACTGTGGGGAATGAAGTCTTTGTGCTGTTACATCACAGAGGAGGGTTGCATTGCTTTATATATGGTATGTTTGTTTCTTTAACTATCATTTAGTTGTCATCCTGTGGTTTACCAGACATCTGGGTGTCTGCAATGAGGTAGACTGTTGCAAGGGCAAGTTTTGATCTTTCTCATGACAACAACATGGTGGCCCTTATACAACATTCCTCTTAGGCCTGCATCTGTGGGTGTCAACTGACCTTAGGTGATTCTGTTTTGCGACATAATAACACCATATATTATACCCCACACCGTTCTTTCAAGAAACAATATCCCAACAACATGAGCCATACATGTGATATATGTGGTGGTTATGTTGCAACATTCACCACACAAACACCAACTAGTGACTATTGGTGTTTGTTTTGAAATTATGACTGTCGTTTGTCACCCACCTTCAGCATCGCGACGTGCAGATGCACCATGGGACCTTAACTCCGCCATCATCATCTGAGGGTCAGGGCTATCGGTGTATACTTGCGGCCTGGGTCCTTGGATGTTCTCCCTTGATGCTGCCCCTAGTGGTGATATACTGGGTACAGGTGGCTCTATGGGCTCATCAACAGCACTTGTGCTGCTCCCTGAGACAGCAGGTTCATCCTCCAACACACTCATTGGCACTGTGATGTCAAAGTCACCCTCTTCCTCCACCTCCTCCTCCTCCTCCTCCTCTTCCTCTCCCATTTTACTGTAGTCACCTGCATATTGAACAATAACAGAGAAAACACATATGTTTCAACATAATCATATCTATATATGTGTGGCACAGACACCACAGAGATGATGGGGTGGGTATGTGCGTGTGTGCTGCATACCCGACCCATGACACCCTCCCATACATGTTTGTCGACGTCATTCAGCTGTTTCTGGGGCACATGTGTGTCGTGTGGCCATGCACATGTTGCATTTATTCCATGTGTATTTTTTGAGTGCCATGCCACATGTGTCCCCCATCACATTCCATCCCCTATCTGTGCAACATATGTTCACACATGTGTGAGAATACAACACCCTTACACTTTTTTGGCCATACATTGACTGTTTATGTTTAATTATGCATAGGAAATATTGTCTTTAGACATACTATATGCTCATTGTTGGATATGTTTGGCTGTGACCCATTGTGCCGTGGATCCCATGTAGCCAGCACCTGTGGGCCACTGAGAAGCACATGTAGCACTGTCCAAATAGTATGTCACACACACGTTACCTGATTAGTGTGCCACAAAATCATATGGTGCTTTGCAATCACAGATGTGGAGGTTGGATAGGAATTGTTGTGTGGAGTTTTGGAAAAAGATGGGGAGGTTGCTGTTTTCGAGGGACACATATGTAATGTTGTGACAGGACATGGCAACAACACAGTTTGTGCATGGCCATAACACACACATGTGACACCAATTTTTAAACATGGTGTGGATTGGGTCACAGGTATGGGAGTGTGTGTGCAGCTGAATGATGTGTACTGAAGGGACATTGTGAACATGAATTTATACCTGGCAATTACTATACATACCTGCGTCAGGATGTGCCATGTCGAGGGCCTCTGGCAGTCCACGGAGATAGATGTGGCCCAATCATGTTGCCAGCTCTTGTTCCAATGGTGTGAGTGATGGGATAAAAGGGCCCCCACCACCTGTTTCAAGCGCATGTTGTCTTTCAGCCGCCATGTGCTGGCGCACCCCTCTTTTAATATCAGAGTACCTCTTTTTGAGGCTTTCAACATCCCTTGTGGGGCCCCCTGCCTCTGACATTGCATTACGCACCTCCTCCCATACTGCCATTCTGGTGGCCACTGTTGTGCGACTGCTGAGCCTGCCAAATAAGAGGTCATAGTTTTCAATTACATGCGAGAGTAGGATATAGTTCTCTCTATCACTGAAGCGTACAGCTCTTTTTCGCTGTGTACCAGGCACAGGTACCCTTTTTCTCTTCCCAGTTTGGACATATTGTGCAGGCTGTGGCCCAACAGATGGTCCTGCATGTCCCTCCCTAGGGTGTGACGTCGGTAGCGTCGGTGTATCACCCACCACAGCTTGGCCCACATCCTCCACACCCTCACCCTCACCCTCACCGTCTCTCTCCCTCTCTCTCTCCATCTCTGTATGTTTTAAATGCTCCTTTCAACACAACAGCACTCACTTAAACAAAACAAAACAAAACACAGCATGCAATAATGACTTACAAAACGTTACAGTACAGGACACAGTAAAGGACACAATAACAAAGGGAACGTAAAAATTATATTAGCACAAAGTGAGGAATCTACTCTGCTCCTGACTATCTTTCTCTGCCTCTCTCCGCTGCCCTACTCCCTGGACAGACTCTCTACCTCCTTTCTCTGGACTACTCCCACCACAGCCTCTCTAAGTATAGTTTTTGTTATCCCTCACTGTGCTTCTTTCCTGTGCAGTAGTCCCACCACTGTCTCTGTTTCAGACTTTATCTATGACACCTTCTCTCTCTAACTAACTCCTTTATCAACCCTCAACGTGATGCACATGTGCAATTGGGCGGGCGTGGCGCTCGTGCGTTGGGCGCATGCTCGCCAACGCATGGGTGGCCGTACGCGGACAAACGCACATGCGCCCTGGGACACAGTACTGCGCATGTGTCGCTGTACGCATGCGCACTACAACGAGTACCGCAGGGGGTGTCTGTGTTTAGTGCGCATGTTCACGCCGGCGCACATACACATGTGGCCACGCATTGACCGACGCCCATGCGTAGAGTCGCGCACGCGCGCCACCGACGGGCATCGCATGCGATCAACTGCGCATGCGCATTGTGCGCAAACCACACACCCCATAATACCATATATTAACATCACAACATTACCCACGTTGAGGGTTGTAGGTGAAGAGCAGGAGGAGTGTGTTTTGAGTGAAGAATAACGAAAGTCGAAGCAGTTGTACTAGAGGATTGTATTGGTGTTTGTATTGGTTATTATATTGTGTTGTGTGTGTATTGTCAGGTGTTGTTTTTACTTTTGGATACTGTATAGTGTGGTTTGTGTGTTTGTTAGAGTTTGTGTGGTTGTTAGAGTGTGTTACGGTAGTGGGACGGGAGGAGTTTATGGCAGCAATTTATGCTTATGCATGTGTCCTGAGTGATGGGCAGATGCTGCGGTTGCCGGACAGGGGCAGATGGTGTCCACGGGGCTGAAGCACAGGGCATGGGTGTAGTCCCGCAGCAACTCAGACCTGCAGCTGTGGAGGTGGTCCAGCCATGTGCTGTGCGTTCACGGCGCAGAAGGGAGGGAGTGGAATGGAGTTACATGGGGGGGAAGAGATGGCTGGAAAGGGGCTGACAGAGGGGGAAATAGAGGGCTGGAAGGGAGCTGACACAGGGGAAAGAGAGGGCTGGAAGGGAGCTGACAGAGGGGGAAAGACAGGGCTAGAAGGGAGCTGACAGAGGGGGAAAGAAAGGGATGGAAGGGAGCTGACACAGGGGAAAGAGAGGGCTGGAAGATAGATGTCAGAAGGGGATAGAGAGGGCTGGAAGGGAGATGACAGGGGGAAAGAGGGCTGACAGAGGGGCAAAGAGAGGGCTGGAAGATAGATGACAAAAGGGGAAAGAAAGGATTGGAATGGATCTGACAGAAGAGGAAATATATGGCTGGAAGAGAACTGACAGATGGGGAAAGAGAGGACTGGAAGGGAGCTGACAGAGGGGGAAAGAGAGGGCTAGAAGGGAACTGACATGGGGGAATGAGGGGGCTGGAAGGGAGCTGATACCTGAAGATGGTACTGAGGGGGACTGGAAGGGTGATGACACTAGGGAAGGGAAAAGGGGACTGGAAGGGAGCTGATACCCGGGGATGGTACTGGAGGGGGACTGGAAGGGAGCTGACACCTCGGGGTGGGACTGGAGTGAGCTGACACTTTGGAATGGGACTGGTAGGTGACTGGGTAATGGGGAGGAGGCTGGCAGGGAGGGGGCACTGGAACTGGAATGGAACTGACGCATGGGGAGGGTTACTGGGACTGGAAACAGGATGATGGAAGGAATTGAAGAAAACAAAAGAAGAGACAAGAAATGGCAGATGGAGTGCTAAGAGAAGACAGGAAAGCATAAACTTCAGATCAGGACCAGCATGACCAGAGAATAAAATGGTCAGACAACAAAGGTAGAAAAAATAATTTTATTTTCAATTTAGTGATTGGACTTTGCACTATTTTTATATTTTACACAGTATGGGGAGCTGCATCTCTTATCTGGTGTTGCACTGCATGCAGTCTGGCTTCTTAGGTTTTGGTTTAATTTTTGTCTAAATATTTTATTTTTACTTTAGGTTGTGATCACTTAGGGGTATGTTTACTAAACGGGGCACTTGTGCGGGGCGCACATGAGCGCCATAAAATGATGCATTTAAGTGCTCTTAAGCACCCCGTACGCGTGCACGGCACATTAACGGGTCCCGCACGCGTGCGCCGAAAACGCGCACGTTTGCGGGGCGCTCATGTGCGATAGAGGCGTGGAAAGGCGAAATGAGGGCGGAGGAAGGCCCCCGAGGGGCGGAGAGACGGGGTCAATGGGTGGAATGTGGGAGGGGAGAGACTCCCCGCACAGGAGCGTGCCCGAATTTACAAGGAAAAAATACCGCCAGTGAAACACCCGCGTTAGAGGTGATTTAAAGGGAAGAGAAACCATTTCCGTCAGCAATGTACAGCAAAATCGTGGAAACCCAAAAAACGTGAGCAGTGTGAAACATGTGCCCAGAACAAACTCGCTAATATAACATGAAAATAACCACAACCAAGTATGCGAAAATCTTAATTCTGCTGGGCAACACTGCTATTAATGGGCAACAATAATAAACACTCCCAGGAAAGCTCCAAAGAATTGAAATGAATATTGGAAGGGTCTATGGTCCGTGGACTCATTCAAAAGCACTGCAATGTAATGGAGCTGTCCTGGGAGTGCATATCAGGTTTCCCAGTGATATCACTGATGCACTGTTTGGTTTATTTCTGTGACTGCACCTATTTGGAGGGCATATTTGTGTGTGTTCTGCACCTCTGTCCCCATACAAGGAAAACGTGCCCACAGTAAACCTATGCAGAGCAGGGTGTCAGGCTCGTGCGGCCAGGTTTCCTATCTCCAGATACTGCACTGTCTCTGTGGGCACAGTGTGGTGCAGCGGACACAGCCAGTGACTGTATGACTAGAGGTTCACAGGTTCAAATCACAGCTGTGGTTCCTGGCAACCCAGTACCCATATTTTTAACCACCACTAAACAGTGAGAGTTCACACACTGCTTTACTGCAGAGAACATAAGCATGGTCTCAACACCTACATTTTACCCCACACCGCACACAAACCAGAGCAATGGGCATTATGTACAGGCGAGTCCCTCAAATTCCATCCTGGAGTGCCACAACGCAATCAGGTTATATGGGTTTGCCAGATAAGGACTGCAAGCCACAGCAGACAGTGCCGTAGGCGTGTGTAGCCTGGCACCGTACACAACAACAGACAGGCACTGTCAGATGTAAAGTCATGGACTTCCCTGGGAATGCAGAATATATGTTTAGAAACAGTGGTGCAGTGTACACAGACAGTGTGTGCAACAACAGAAGGTCACAGGTTCAAATTCTGTCTGTGGCTCCTTGCAACTAGTCCACATAAGTGTACCCTTAAAAAACCAGGCATTAAAGACTGATAATTTTCTGTTGAGAACCCAAGATATTTTGGCATATTTTTATGTTATCTTCAACAGTACCCACCACATAAACATGTGCATCACCTACAGCAGAGTCAAACAAAAGCAGTCCTGGAATGTCCCACATCATTAAAGGTTAATGCAGACTCCAATATAAGGCCATGTGAGCATGTTGACGGCAGGGGAACTGGTGACACCTGTCCACATCACACCATGGCCTATCCGTTTTTAGGTGGGTGCTGTGTAGTGCAACAGACAGGGTTAGTCTGACAAACAGACATGGATTTACCTGGAAATGCACTGTCTCTGTGTCAAGAAGGTGGTGCAAAGCGCACAGGCAGTGCCTGCAGGAGGTGAAAGTCACAAGTTCAAATCACATGTGTCAGGTCTGCCGAACCAATCCCCGCAACTGTCACATCCCCTAATTTTTCTCAAAAAACAAACCACCTGTAGTGGGAAAAGTACAAACAGGGACAGTACATGTATATTGTCTCTCAAGGTGGACATATAAGAGAGAAATGTGCATCACATAGATCAGATTTCCTCAAATGCAGTCCTGGAGGGCCACAATTTATTCACATGTTATGATGTCTTAAATAAAGATGTCTCTGTTCATCTGCATGTGCCGGTCCATGGTATGCAGATATATCTCATGCATATTTCTGAGGCACATTTGTGAAAATGTAGCAGTGTCTGTTCCAACAGGACTGGAGTTGGGGACCTCTGCCAGAGATTACCGATCAACAGGAGGCGAAATGTCCAGACACACAGGCTTCAGGACCCAAAGCCTATTGGACAGTCATGATAGTGTGCGTTGCGTCCATCTCATAAAACTAGTATGTGTGCACTGTAGCACTGTCACCATAAACCTTGAAATACACCACACATATAGCAACATGTTGATCTGATCAGTGGCAGATATCAATGTCTACGTTCATCACAATATGGTTATTGAGTGGTATCACACCAATATGTCTGATGTTTGTGGAGTGTGTCTCAGGTTTGTTGTTTGACGATGTTCCCCACCATGGGGTGTGACAGTAGCACTATTGCATAGCCTAGCCATGCATGCACTGTGTCCACGACTGCTGATTTGGCATAGACTGGAAAAACTATCTATAGTAGCACAGTGATGGCATAGCTGTGGGATTGTGTGGCTGTACATCCAGTGTGTGATGTATGCAACACCTTACTCAGCGCACAATGTTTGTACTGTGTCTAGTGTTAGCTTGCCATTGTGCATAATGAGGTGCTAGGTATTGTGGTTAGACCCCCGACAGGCTGGTCTCGGCAGGATGCATGAGGACAGAACGTAGGGCAATGTAAGTGAAATTGCAGTGTGTGGTCATCAGTAGCATGGACAAGGTAGCCCAAGCATGTCCTCCTGGAAGGTCACTCTCACCCTGACTGAGTAGTTACCATAGCATGGCTAGGTCAGCTGTAGTGGCAACAGCATCTTTTGCAAGTGATATCTATGGGTTGCCTTTTGGAGCCCAATCATGAACGTAACTGCTTGGTGAGTGTGCAGACGTCCCAGTTTGGGTTGCACACATTGTCATCAGTAGTATGCAGTATGGATTAGCTATCAGACTGCTTGCACCTAGTATGTGTAAGGGTGCCACACTTTGAAGAGTGTAGCAGCTGCAGCTTATCTGTGTTTGCTGCTGGACAATGTCAGATAGTGGTGGTGGGCTGCTGAGCATTTCCAGGCATGCCATCTGTCTGCTTTCACCTTATTGATGTTCACATAAATTCATGCACCACGCTGTATGTTGTATTTTCCTCTGCTGGACAGAGGTTATCACTTCCCACCAGCAGCACCATTGCAGTGATGAGTTTAATTGGTACGTTTGGGTTTTGTCACAGAATCCATCTGTCTAACACACTTCTCCCCCTCCCCCTCCCACTCCCACTCCCACTCCCAAACACATAACTAATGTGGCGGTGGCAATGGCCACCACACAGGATATGACTGATGTGGTTGCAGCAAATTGCTCAAGGGCTAAACATCACAGGGAAATAACAGATGCCCATAAGTGTATGTGCATGTGCATGTGCATCTACAAGTGCTACTCATCAGACACTGTGACTGATGTGGACTCACACCATAGGCTATCTTAGCTGAGCCAGGTGCTGTGGTCATGGTTCTGGGTTTCCCCTCTCACATTCAGGGTGAGGACAGGAGCCGCACAATGTGATGTCCAAGACTAACTCTGTGTCATTAACCTACACGCTCATTAATCATTTTCATACGTAGGTGTTTCTGTGGCTGCATAAACCATATTGCTTTTATTTGTAGACTGCTTATTTACATGTGCAGTGCATCATGGGTATGTGTGTTTGAAGTCTATCTTGGTAAAGAAAGCAAACAGGTCATGTGTTGGCCCATACTCAAACTGTAGCCAGCCAGGGGTGTGTTAGCAGCTATGGCAGTGGTTCTGAAGCAGTCCTCCGTAAAAGTCTAGCCATGACGTGTGTTTATGCTAGTACAAATGAAGATGCATGAGATATATATGCATTACAGATGTCTTGCCAAACGGAGTGGTGTGTGGCCCTCCAGGGCTGGCCATCAACAACCCTGCCAAACATCTCTGTCATCTACGTTTGTAAGTGGGCAAGGTGCTGATGTGCAAGACATCAAAAAGTTCACATAAACTGTGTAACATGCTTCTCTGCCTCTCACCACCACCAACATCTTATTGATTAGACAACTGCATGGTGGTCATGAGAATTGACAAAGTATGTCACAGTGTGTATATATGCTTTTCATGTCTCTGACATCTGCACTTTGTACACTCACACACCTAAATGACAGAGGTGTAAGACAGGGGTCTAAAAATAAAGACCTGTAGGGCCACAAATCTGTGAGGTTGCCAGGGTAGCTCTGATGCCTATAGATCTCATGCATATTAATTAGGGCTATACTGATCAGCAGACTGGCCTAGGGGTTCAAGGAGGAGTGTCTCTCATACACAGAGCTATGGAGATTTCGCCCCCTGTGACGTCACAACGTGTAGAGACATAAATAATGGCTCTGATTCTACAGTGGGCTAATCTAATATGGCTCTCTGAGGCCTCTTCCCTTTGTAATGTCATTTTGTGGTGCCACCAACAACACCCTCAATGCTGTAGCATGAAGCTTCCCCAAAAGTTCCCTATAAGGTTCGTTTATTTGAACATTAGAAGGTGCTGTTGTGGACACTGCACCTCATATTGTCCTTTCTGGAGTGACTCATAGGGTACCTGATGTGCCACACTAGGTTATTGCATTGTCACAGTGTGTTTGTTCAAAAAACAAATCCAAAAAACAAAGGCCCCACAAACCACTGTTGATAGTAGATAGTAATGTGCCAGCAAGTCATATAGATTAGGCTGACGGTGTGAAGGAAAACACGACGTCTGTAACATAGGTAGGTATGACAGTGAATGTGTCGCACACCCCAGCCACTCACTCTGTATGTCAGCACATCCACCTAACATCTACATCCATGTCCATCGCATGGCAATCTCAATAAGCTCAATATGTGTGCTATGCAACCTAATGTGGATGTAGCATGTGCAGATGCAACCCCCCCCCCCCCCATGCCATCACATACATAATTTATGGGCTGACATTGAGATGGAGTAGTGAACATCATCTATTGCGACACATATCCCCATATCACCAGGGTGCCTGATAGGCCAATTTGATGGTCTCTCAAAACACCATGTTGAAGTAGCAGTTGTAGAGGCAGTCAGTGCAATGTTAAAGGCGTAGCACATCACATCAAACATATGCCTAAGAACCAGTGTGGAAGTGATGATAAGTTCAAGTCCCAAATGTGTCAACACCATAAGGTCATGAAATATTTATGTTTTTTAAATAAGACACACACAGCACTGTATATTTCAGTTGTGGTGCGCATGTGCGCAACTCGTTCCGCAAAACAATATGCGGGGCGCAGTTGAACGTCATATGTTTAAAAATTGCGCCAGTTGCGGGACGCTGTGGCACAATAAATCTATAAAAAAGGCATCAGATGTGGAGCGCAATGAGACGTGTTACGTTGCCAAAGTGCGCCATTTTCGGGGCGCAGTTGGACGTCATACGTCGCTAAACTGCGCCATTTGCGGGGCGCAGTTACACGTAAAACATTGGAAATGTGTGGCATTTGCGGGGCGCATGCGCGTCAATGACGCTGCGTGCAATCGGGTGATAATATCTCAAAATGGCGACCAGAACCAGAAAGCCTGCATTCACTCCTCGTGAGCTCTGCATCCTGTCTCGCCTGATTGCCACAAGGCAGGATAAGCTCTTCCCTGGGCAAAACAGGTACAGGGACAGCAGAAAGGTCCGCAGGGCCTGGGAACGGCTACAAAGAAGATTTAATAGAGAAGCTGAATTCCCAAGGGAGGTAAGTGGATGGAGACAGGTCATTAGAAATAGACATGTATATCTAGAGCCTGTGTGCATTGCGGATCTTCATGCTGTTGGGGTCAGGTATTGTGTGTCAGTAATGTGCTGCAGCTGAACATACATCCCATATTGTCTTTGTATAAGATGTGACAGGTTTGACCTGTACCCAGGTGGTGATGGATATGGTCACACAAGTCATGATGCTAGCCCTATTACCTGGCAGTTGCTGCTGTGCACGTGCCAACACATACTGTAATAAAGCAAACCCATAGATCAGCTTAATTAGATCCAAATCACATCATATGAATATGGTGAAATGTGTAGCTGCAGCAAATAACCTTTCCATCCACAGAAAGGGTATGTGAAGCAAAGCATTAATGGTATGTCAATCACCCAGGTGATCTGGTTGTTTTTGCCAATGTTGTTCAATATGCCCCCTATCCCCAGCAGTCCTGAGAGCTCATCACAGTGGGCTATCAGTCACCCTGGAGATACGGTTGTGTGTGCTCAAGCAATGTAATACATACACCCTATCACCAGGGGACTAGAGAGGCCATCACACCGGCTCATCTGTCGTCATGGTGATATTGGTCTGTGTGCTGTCACAGTACAAGACAGTATCCCTATCCCCAGGGGTGCTGTAAGACCATCACAGTGGCCTTCCATGTATCCTGGAGATATGTTTTTGTGTGCTGAAACAGTTCAAAACATCTTCCCTAATTCCAGGAGTCCTGAAAGGCCATCACAGTGGCCTTCCATGTATCCTGGAGATATGTTTTTGTGTGCTGAAACAGTTCATTACATCTTCCCTATTTCCAGGAGTCCTGAAAGGCCATCCCAGTGGCCTTTCATGTATCCTGGAGATATGGTTGTTTGTGCTGAACTAGTTCAAAACATCTTCCCTAATTCCAGGAGTCCTGAAAGGCCATCCCAGTGGCCTTTCATGTATCCTGGAGATATGGTTGTTTGTGCTGAAACAGTTCAAAACATCTTCCCTAATTCCAGGAGTCCTGAAAGGCCATCACAGTGGCCTTTCATGCATCCTGGAGATATGGTTGTTTGTGCTGAACTAGTTCAAAACATCTTCCCTAATTCCAGGAGTCCTGAAAGGCGATCCCAGTGGCCTTTCATGTATCCTGGAGATATGGTTGTTTGTGCTGAACTAGCTCAAAACATCTTCCCTAATTCCAGGAGTCCTGAAAGGCCATCACAGTGGCCTTCCATGTATCCTGGAGATATGGTTTTTGTGTGCTGAAACAGTTCATTACATCTTCCCTATTTCCAGGAGTCCTGAAAGGCCATCCCAGTGCCCTTTCATGTATCCTGGAGATATGGTTGTTTGTGCTGAACTAGTTCAAAACATCTTCCCTAATTCCAGGAGTCCTGAAAGGCCATCACAGTGGCCTTCCATGTATCCTGGAGATATGTTTTTGTGTGCTGAAACAGTTCATTACATCTTCCCTATTTCCAGGAGTCCTGAAAGGCCATCCCAGTGCCCTTTCATGTATCCTGGAGATATGGTTGTTTGTGCTGAACTAGTTCAAAACATCTTCCCTAATTCCAGGAGTCCTGAAAGGCCATCACAGTGGCCTTCCATGTATCCTGGAGATATATTTTGTGTGCTGAAACAGTTCATTACATCTTCCCTATTTCCAGGAGTCCTGAAAGGCCATCCCAGTGCCCTTTCATGTATCCTGGAGATATGGTTGTTTGTGCTGAACTAGTTCAAAACATCTTCCCTAATTCCAGGAGTCCTGAAAGGCCATCACAGTGGCCTTCCATGTATCCTGGAGATATGGTTGTGTGTGCTGAAACAGTTCATTACATCTTCCCTATTTCCAGGAGTCCTGAAAGGCCATCCCAGTGCCCTTTCATGTATCCTGGAGATATGGTTGTTTGTGCTGAACTAGTTCAATACATCTTCCCTAATTCCAGGAGTCCTGAAAGGCCATCACAGTGGCCTTTCATGTATCCTGGAGATATGTTTTTGTGTGCTGAAACAGTTCATTACATCTTCCCTATTTCCAGGAGTCCTGAAAGGCCATCCCAGTGCCCTTTCATGTATCCTGGAGATATGGTTGTTTGTGCTGAACTAGTTCAAAACATCTTCCCTATTTCCAGGAGTCCTGAAAGGCCATCACAGTGGCCTTTCACCATCCTGGAGATATGGTTGTGTGTGCATAAAGAGTGTAATAGATGCTCCCTTTCCCCAGGAGTTACGTGAGGCCATCACAGTCGGCTATCACGCACCCTGGTGATATGGTCGTGTGTGAATAAAGAGTTTAATAGATCATCCATTTCCCCAGGAGTTAAGTGAGGCCACCACACTCGGCTATCACGCACCCTGGTGATATGGTCGTGTGTGAATAAAGAGTTTAATAGATCATCCATTTCCCCAGGAGTTAAGTGAGGCCACCACACTCGGCTATCACGCACCCTGGTGATATGGTCGTGTGTGAATAAAGAGTTTAATAGATCATCCATTTCCCCAGGAGTTAAGTGAGGCCACCACACTCGGCTATCACGCACCCTGGTGATATGGTCGTGTGTGAATAAAGAGTTTAATAGATCATCCATTTCCCCAGGAGTTAAGTGAGGCCATCACAGTGGTCTATCACGCACCCTGGTGATATGGTCGTGTGTGCCTAACCAGTTCAATACATTCTCCCTATCTCCAGGAGTCCTATGACCTGTGTAAGGTCCCTTGTCTATTATCCCACTGCAATGGGGTATGCAGCTGATGATGTGTGGCACAACACGCAACCCCCATGGGGCCGTAGGCCGCATTGAATAGGTGGGTATGGCAGTCACATGTTGTGTTAGTTTATGACAGGTAAGTTGCACCTCTCACATAGTCAGTGAGGTCACTATCTCATCACACATGTCTGTGATCTATCACGATGAAAAGCTATGTGCACATGTTGATGTGTGTATAGGTACAACATCTCCATGACCTAGCCAAAGATATTCCCAAAGGCTGTAACAGAGCCATATTCCCCTCACGTTATGCATAGTTAGGTTACCCATCCTCACACCTCCTACAAATCCATTACCTTGGAGCAGGTGAACAGAACTGATGTTGTAGGAAAGCTACAGTCACCTCTTGTGGTTGGACACCACAGACACAAGCAGCCACATGAGCACAGGTGGCAATTGCGTAGTGTGTTGGTATGTTGTCTGTCCATGGTTTTTCAAAATACACCTGCTGTCATCATACAGGTCTTAGGTCATAGTGACATTTCTAAAAGATATAGCCCAGACTGGGTCATTACTACATCTGTCACGCACAGTCTTCTTTCCAACAACAGTGTTATAAGTAGTCCCTACACAGCTTGCACGTAACCCATGTGAAACATTGTTATCCTGGGACGTGTATAAACCCAAATGTCATGGGAGTGGGCCCTGGCAATGTGAATATGGACACCCATACAATGTTCCTTGTAGGGACATATCAGTGACGTTTGGTAGAATATGATGTTGCCATTGGGACTGTTGTCCAGGACATGTGTAGGTGACTTCACAACAAATGGCTTGCAAGACCAAAACAGGGTTACCGGGGTTAGCAAGTACACCATCATTGTCATTCTTAATGTGGCATGGTCATGCAACGTCATGCAAGGGGGCCCCAGGGTATTGTTTTGATGTGTTTAGGCTGGCAGTCACACTGCAGATAGGTGTCACTGCAAACATGTCCACATATGCAACTATATATGCAGGTCTCAATGGGAACACAAAATGGCACAGCACCAGCAGGATGTTCTCCATACATGTGGGTGTCATTAGTACCGACAGAGCGTGTATGCAAACAGTCTACAATGTTGTATAGGAAAGGTATTGTAATCAACCCACAGCACCTGTGTATGGTTAGGTTTCCTTTCCAAAACAACTTGGCCCACGTAATGGCTTCCCACAGATTAAGTGGGTCATCGTACCTGGCCTTGCTTAAAAAAGTGTATGGTACGGATCCCCCTGTGCCACTGTCATTTTGTTTCTCTGCAGGCCTGCAAATATCCTAGAAATGAAATATTCCCCAAGGTACATTGCACCAACACAATGAAACGTCTTTCGGAAATTAAAACACACCTTGTAAGACCACCCCCGGTGTCAGATTGGTGTCTGATGGCACATCAACCATGGGGAAGGCCCCCTTGCTTCCAGAACATATTTGTTGCATGTGCAGGTATTGTCTCTGTCACTGACAACCATTGTGGCTCTCGACATAGGTGATGGCTATCACAAAATATGTTGAAATGTATGGGCAGGGGGATATCAGCCAAGAGTGGCATGCAGGACACATGAGCCAACCTGAGTAACCTCTTCCCCACCAACGTGGCCTAGCACAAAGACGTGTTGCAAGGCCATACTCTTTCACCCGTGCATCTCATGTAACCTAAACCAAATGGTTATGGCTCACAAAGGAAAATACCCATCATGAGAGGTGTACTGTCAATGGCATTGCCAGTGAGGTGGACGTTCGAAACATAGAAGGCCAGTGTGAGTGGCAAGACCCCAAAACCACTATGGAACCCCATGATGTAAGACATGCCTCATCCTGTTGCATTAAACCTGCTCCATGCTGTGGCCACCTGGCGTGGGCCACTACTCATACACAGACATCATCAGTGTTGTTTGAACAGAGGACTGTGGCCATTGAACACAATGTGCCATGTGACCATGTGGCAGGCACAAGCTACGTTGAAAACACAGATCATCCAAACTGCAACACCGGTTGCTGTAACAATTGCATGACTGTCAATGACAAATGCAACATGTGTTTAACAAACATCCCTCTCCCCCTTGGGTTCTGTCGCATTCTGCAACTGCTCCAATATATACCTTCTGCCGCTCCTGGTGTGCTCAACATACACATGAAGCACAAGGAATGTTTTATCACATGTGGACAACACCATTACCAACTGAGCTTATTCACTAATGTTGGTCATCGTCACATATGTCAGTCTCTGGAGCCATGCCATGGTGCTTGTGTGATGCTACTAGCTGTCCAAAATTTGAATCTCTTCAAACAACACTGATGATGTCTGTGTATGAGTAGTGGCCCACGCCAGGTGGCCACAGCATGGAGCAGGTTTAATGCAACAGGATGGTTGTCAGTGACAGAGACAATACCTGCACATGCAACAAATATGTTCTGGAAGCAAGGGGGCCTTCCCCATGGTTGATGTGCCATCAGACACCAATCTGACACCGGGGGTGGTCTTACAAGGTGTGTTTTAATTTCCGAAAGACGTTTCATTGTGTTGGTGCAATGTACCTTGGGGAATATTTCATTTCTAGGATATTTGCAGGACTGCAGAGAAACAAAATGACAGTGGCACAGGGGGATCCGTACCATACACTTTTTTAAGCAAGGCCAGGTACGATGACCCACTTAAACTGTGGGAAGCCATTACGTGGGCCAAGTTGTTTTGGAAAGGAAACCTAACCATACACAGGTGCTGTGGGTTGATTACAATACCTTTCCTATACAACATTGTAGACTGTTTGCATACACGCTCTGTCGGTACTAATGACACCCACATGTATGGAGAACATCCTGCTGGTGCTGTGCCATTTTGTGTTCCCATTGAGACCTGCATACATAGTTGCATATGTGGACATGTTTGCAGTGACACCTATCTGCAGTGTGACTGCCAGCCTAAACACATCAAAACAATACCCTGGGGCCCCCTTGCATGACGTTGCATGACCATGCCACATTGAGAATGACAATGATGGTGTACTTGCTAACCCCGGTAACCCTGTTTTGGTCTTGCAAGCCATTTGTTGTGAAGTCACCTACACATGTCCTGGACAACAGTCCCAATGGCAACATCATATTCTACCAAACGTCACTGATATGTCCCTACAAGGAACATTGTATGGGTGTCCATATTCACATTGCCAGGGCCCACTCCCATGACATTTGGGTTTATACACGTCCCAGGATAACAATGTTTCACATGGGTTACGTGCAAGCTGTGTAGGGACTACTTATAACACTGTTGTTGGAAAGAAGACTGTGCGTGACAGACGTAGTAATGACCCAGTCTGGGCTATATCTTTTAGAAATGTCACTATGACCTAAGACCTGTATGATGACAGCAGGTGTATTTTGAAAAACCATGGACAGACAACATACCAACACACTACGCAATTGCCACCTGTGCTCATGTGGCTGCTTGTGTCTGTGGTGTCCAACCACAAGAGGTGACTGTAGCTTTCCTACAACATCAGTTCTGTTCACCTGCTCCAAGGTAATGGATTTGTAGGAGGTGTGAGGATGGGTAACCTAACTATGCATAACGTGAGGGGAATATGGCTCTGTTACAGCCTTTGGGAATATCTTTGGCTAGGTCATGGAGATGTTGTACCTATACACACATCAACATGTGCACATAGCTTTTCATCGTGATAGATCACAGACATGTGTGATGAGATAGTGACCTCACTGACTATGTGAGAGGTGCAACTTACCTGTCATAAACTAACACAACATGTGACTGCCATACCCACCTATTCAATGCGGCCTACGGCCCCATGGGGGTTGCGTGTTGTGCCACACATCATCAGCTGCATACCCCATTGCAGTGGGATAATAGACAAGGGACCTTACACAGGTCATAGGACTCCTGGAGATAGGGAGAATGTATTGAACTGGTTAGGCACACACGACCATATCACCAGGGTGCGTGATAGACCACTGTGATGGCCTCACTTAACTCCTGGGGAAATGGATGATCTATTAAACTCTTTATTCACACACGACCATATCACCAGGGTGCGTGATAGCCGAGTGTGGTGGCCTCACTTAACTCCTGGGGAAATGGATGATCTATTAAACTCTTTATTCACACACGACCATATCACCAGGGTGCGTGATAGCCGAGTGTGGTGGCCTCACTTAACTCCTGGGGAAATGGATGATCTATTAAACTCTTTATTCACACACGACCATATCACCAGGGTGCGTGATAGCCGAGTGTTGTGGCCTCAATTAACTGCTTGTGTATTTGATGATCTTTTAATCACTTTATTCACACACGACCATATCACCAGGGTGCGTGATAGCCGACTGTGATGGCCTCACGTAACTCCTGGGGAAAGGGAGCATCTATTACACTCTTTATGCACACACAACCATATCTCCAGGATGGGTGAAAGGCCACTGTGATGGCCTTTCAGGACTCCTGGAAATAGGGAAGATGTTTTGAACTAGTTCAGCACAAACAACCATATCTCCAGGATACATGAAAGGGCACTGGGATGGCCTTTCAGGACTCCTGGAAATAGGGAAGATGTAATGAACTGTTTCAGCACACAAAAACATATCTCCAGGATACATGGAAGGCCACTGTGATGGCCTTTCAGGACTCCTGGAATTAGGGAAGATGTTTTGAACTAGTTCAGCACAAACACCCATATCTCCAGGATACATGAAAGGGCACTGGGATGGCCTTTCAGGACTCCTGGAAATAGGGAAGATGTAATGAACTGTTTCAGCACACAAAAACATATCTCCAGGATACATGGAAGGCCACTGTGATGGCCTTTCAGGACTCCTGGAATTAGGGAAGATGTTTTGAACTAGTTCAGCACAAACACCCATATCTCCAGGATACATGAAAGGGCACTGGGATGGCCTTTCAGGACTCCTGGAAATAGGGAAGATGTAATGAACTGTTTCAGCACACAAAAACATATCTCCAGGATACATGGAAGGCCACTGTGATGGCCTTTCAGGACTCCTGGAATTAGGGAAGATGTTTTGAACTAGTTCAGCACAAACAACCATATCTCCAGGATACATGAAAGGGCACTGGGATGGCCTTTCAGGACTCCTGGAAATAGGGAAGATGTAATGAACTGTTTCAGCACACAAAAACATATCTCCAGGATACATGGAAGGCCACTGTGATGGCCTTTCAGGACTCCTGGAATTAGGGAAGATGTTTTGAGCTAGTTCAGCACAAACAACCATATCTCCAGGATACATGAAAGGCCACTGGGATGGCCTTTCAGGACTCCTGGAATTAGGGAAGATGTTTTGAACTGTTTCAGCACAAACAACCATATCTCCAGGATACATGAAAGGCCACTGGGATGGCCTTTCAGGACTCCTGGAATTAGGGAAGATGTTTTGAACTAGTTCAGCACAAACAACCATATCTCCAGGATACATGAAAGGCCACTGGGATGGCCTTTCAGGACTCCTGGAAATAGGGAAGATGTAATGAACTGTTTCAGCACACTAAAACATATCTCCAGGATACATGGAAGGCCACTGTGATGGCCTTTCAGGACTCCTGGAATTAGGGAAGATGTTTTGAACTGTTTCAGCACACAAAAACATATCTCCAGGATACATGGAAGGCCACTGTGATGGTCTTACAGCACCCCTGGGGATAGGGATACTGTCTTGTACTGTGACAGCACACAGACCAATATCACCATGACGACAGATGAGCCGGTGTGATGGCCTCTCTAGTCCCCTGGTGATAGGGTGTATGTATTACATTGCTTGAGCACACACAACCGTATCTCCAGGGTGACTGATAGCCCACTGTGATGAGCTCTCAGGACTGCTGGGGATAGGGGGGCATATTGAACAACATTGGCAAAAACAACCAGATCACCTGGGTGATTGACATACCATTAATGCTTTGCTTCACATACTCTTTCTGTGGATGGAAAGGTTATTTGCTGCAGCTACACATTTCACCATATTCATATGATGTGATTTGGATCTAATTAAGCTGATCTATGGGTTTTGCTTTATTACAGTATGTGTTGGCACGTGCACAGCAGCAACTGCCAGGTAATAGGGCTAGCATCATGACTTGTGTGACCATATCCATCACCACCTGGGTACAGGTCAAACCTGTCACATCTTATACAAAGACAATATGGGATGTATGTTCAGCTGCAGCACATTACTGACACACAATACCTGACCCCAACAGCATGAAGATCCGCAATGCACACAGGCTCTAGATATACATGTCTATTTCTAATGACCTGTCTCCATCCACTTACCTCCCTTGGGAATTCAGCTTCTCTATTAAATCTTCTTTGTAGCCGTTCCCAGGCCCTGCGGACCTTTCTGCTGTCCCTGTACCTGTTTTGCCCGGGGAAGAGCTTATCCTGCCTTGTGGCAATCAGGCGAGACAGGATGCGGAGCTCACGAGGAGTGAATGCAGGCTTTCTGGTTCTGGTCGCCATTTTGAGATATTATCACCCGATTGCACGCAGCGTCATTGACGCGCATGCGCCCCGCAAATGCCACACATTTCCAATGTTTTACGTGCAACTGCGCCCCGCAAATGGCGCAGTTTAGCGACGTATGACGTCCAACTGCGCCCTGAAAATGGCGCACTTTGGCAACGTAACACGTCTCATTGCGCTCCACATCTGATGCCTTTTTTATAGATTTATTGTGCCACAGCGTCCCGCAACTGGCGCAATTTTTAAACATATGACGTTCAACTGCGCCCCGCACATTGTTTTGCGGAACGAGTTGCGCACATGCGCACCACAACTGAAATATACAGTGCTGTGTGTGTCTTATTTAAAAAACATAAATATTTCATGACCTTATGGTGTTGACACATTTGGGACTTGAACTTATCATCACTTCCACACTGGTTCTTAGACATATGTTTGATGTGATGTGCTACGCCTTTAACATTGCACTGACTGCCACTACAACTGCTACTTCAACATGGTGTTTTGAGAGACCATCAAATTGGCCTATCAGGCACCCTGGTGATATGGGGATATGTGTCGCAATAGATGATGTTCACTACTCCATCTCAATGTCAGCCCATAAATTATGTATGTGATGGCATGGGGGGGGGGGGGTTGCATCTGCACATGCTACATCCACATTAGGTTGCATAGCACACATATTGGGCTTATTGAGATTGGCATGCGATGGACATGGATGTAGATGTTAGGTTGATGTGCTGACATACAGACTGAGTGGCTGGGGTGTGCGACACATTCACTGTCATACCTACCTATGTTACAGATGTCGTGTTTTCCTTCACACCGTCAGCCTAATCTATATGACTTGCTGGCACATTACTATCTACTATCAACAGTGGTTTGTGTGGCCTTTGTTTTTGGATTTGTTTTTTGAACAAACACACTGTGACAATGCAATAACCTAGTGTGGCACATCAGGTACCCTATGAGTCACTCCAGAAAGGACAATATGAGGTGCAGTGTCCACAACAGCACCTTCTAATGTTCAAATAAACGAACCTTATAGGGAACTTTTGGGGAAGCTTCATGCTACAGCATTGAGGGTGTTGTTGGTGGCACCACAAAATGACATTACAAAGGGAAGAGGCCTCAGAGAGCCATATTAGATTAGCCCACTGTAGAATCAGAGCCATTATTTATGTCTCTACACGTTGTGACGTCACAGGGGCGAAATCTCCATAGCTCTGTGTATGAGAGACACTCCTCCTTGAACCCCTAGGCCAGTCTGCTGATCAGTATAGCCCTAATTAATATGCATGAGATCTATAGGCATCAGAGCTACCCTGGCAACCTCACAGATTTGTGGCCCTACAGGTCTTTATTTTTAGACCCCTGTCTTACACCTCTGTCATTTAGGTGTGTGGAGTGTACAAAGTGCAGATGTCAGAGACATGAAAAGCATATATACACACTGTGACATACTTTGTCAATTCTCATGACCACCATGCAGTTGTCTAATCAATAAGATGTTGGTGGTGGTGAGAGGCAGAGAAGCATGTTACACAGTTTATGTGAACTTTTTGATGTCTTGCACATCAGCACCTTGCCCACTTACAAACGTAGATGACAGAGATGTTTGGCAGGGTTGTTGATGGCCAGCCCTGGAGGGCCACACACCACTCCGTTTGGCAAGACATCTGTAATGCATATATATCTCATGCATCTTCATTTGTACTAGCATAAACACACGTCATGGCTAGACTTTTACGGAGGACTGCTTCAGAACCACTGCCATAGCTGCTAACACACCCCTGGCTGGCTACAGTTTGAGTATGGGCCAACACATGACCTGTTTGCTTTCTTTACCAAGATAGACTTCAAACACACATACCCATGATGCACTGCACATGTAAATAAGCAGTCTACAAATAAAAGCAATATGGTTTATGCAGCCACAGAAACACCTACGTATGAAAATGATTAATGAGCGTGTAGGTTAATGACACAGAGTTAGTCTTGGACATCACATTGTGCGGCTCCTGTCCTCACCCTGAATGTGAGAGGGGAAACCCAGAACCATGACCACAGCACCTGGCTCAGCTAAGATAGCCTATGGTGTGAGTCCACATCAGTCACAGTGTCTGATGAGTAGCACTTGTAGATGCACATGCACATGCACATACACATACACTTATGGGCATCTGTTATTTCCCTGTGATGTTTAGCCCTTGAGCAATTTGCTGCAACCACATCAGTCATATCCTGTGTGGTGGCCATTGCCACCGCCACATTAGTTGTGGGAGTGGGAGTGGGAGTGGGAGTGGGAGTGGGAGTGGGAGGGGGAGGGGGAGGGGGAGGGGGAGGGGGAGAAGTGTGTTAGACAGATGGATTCTGTGACAAAACCCAAACGTACCAATTAAACTCATCACTGCAATGGTGCTGCTGGTGGGAAGTGATAACCTCTGTCCAGCAGAGGAAAATACAACATACAGCGTGGTGCATGAATTTATGTGAACATCAATAAGGTGAAAGCAGACAGATGGCATGCCTGGAAATGCTCAGCAGCCCACCACCACTATCTGACATTGTCCAGCAGCAAACACAGATAAGCTGCAGCTGCTACACTCTTCAAAGTGTGGCACCCTTACACATACTAGGTGCAAGCAGTCTGATAGCTAATCCATACTGCATACTACTGATGACAATGTGTGCAACCCAAACTGGGACGTCTGCACACTCACCAAGCAGTTACGTTCATGATTGGGCTCCAAAAGGCAACCCATAGATATCACTTGCAAAAGATGCTGTTGCCACTACAGCTGACCTAGCCATGCTATGGTAACTACTCAGTCAGGGTGAGAGTGACCTTCCAGGAGGACATGTTTGGGCTACCTTGTCCAGCTACTGATGACCACACACTGCAATTTCACTTACATTGCCCTACGTTCTGTCCTCATGCATCCTGCCGAGACCAGCCTGTCGGGGGTCTAACCACAATACCTAGCACCTCATTATGCACAATGGCAAGCTAACACTAGACACAGTACAAACATTGTGCGCTGAGTAAGGTGTTGCATATATCACACACTGGATGTACAGCCACACAATCCCACAGCTATGCCATCACTGTGCTACTATAGATAGTTTTTCCAGTCTATGCCAAATCAGCAGTCGTGGACACAGTGCATGCATGGCTAGGCTATGCAATAGTGCTACTGTCACACCCCATGGTGGGGAACATCGTCAAACAACAAACCTGAGACACACTCCACAAACATCAGACATATTGGTGTGATACCACTCAATAACCATATTGTGATGAACGTAGACATTGATATCTGCCACTGATCAGATCAACATGTTGCTATATGTGTGGTGTATTTCAAGGTTTATGGTGACAGTGCTACAGTGCACACATACTAGTTTATGAGATGGACGCAACGCACACTATCATGACTGTCCAATAGGCTTTGGGTCCTGAAGCCTGTGTGTCTGGACATTTCGCCTCCTGTTGATCGGTAATCTCTGGCAGAGGTCCCCAACTCCAGTCCTGTTGGAACAGACACTGCTACATTTTCACAAATGTGCCTCAGAAATATGCATGAGATATATCTGCATACCATGGACCGGCACATGCAGATGAAACAGAGACATCTTTATTTAAGACATCATAACATGTGAATAAATTTGTGGCCCTCCAGGACTGCATTTGAGGAAATCTGATCTATGTGATGCACATTTCTCTCTTATATGTCCACCTTGAGAGACAATATACATGTACTGTCCCTGTTTGCACTTTTCCCACTACAGGTGGTTTGTTTTTTGAGAAAAATTAGGGGATGTGACAGTTGCGGGGATTGGTTCGGCAGACCTGACACACGTGATTTGAACTTGTGACTTTCACCTCCTGCAGGCACTGCCTGTGTGCTTTGCACCACCTTCTTGACACAGAGACAGTGCATTTCCAGGTAAATCCATGTCTGTTTGTCAGACTAACCCTGTCTGTTGCACTACACAGCACCCACCTAAAAACGGATAGGCCATGGTGTGATGTGGACAGGTGTCACCAGTTCCCCTGCCGTCAACATGCCTCACATGGCCTTATATTGGAGTCTGCATTAACCTTTAATGATGTGGGACATTCCAGGACTGCTTTTGTTTGACTCTGCTGTAGGTGATGCACATGTTTATGTGGTGGGTACTGTTGAAGATAACATAAAAATATGCCAAAATATCTTGGGTTCTCAACAGAAAATTATCAGTCTTTAATGCCTGGTTTTTTAAGGGTACACTTATGTGGACTAGTTGCAAGGAGCCACAGACAGAATTTGAACCTGTGACCTTCTGTTGTTGCACACACTGTCTGTGTACACTGCACCACTGTTTTCTAAACATATATTCTGCATTCCCAGGGAAGTCCATGACTTTACATCTGACAGTGCCTGTCTGTTGTTGTGTACGGTGCCAGGCTACACACGCCTACGGCACTGTCTGCTGTGGCTTGCAGTCCTTATCTGGCAAACCCATATAACCTGATTGCGTTGTGGCACTCCAGGATGGAATTTGAGGGACTCGCCTGTACATAATGCCCATTGCTCTGGTTTGTGTGCGGTGTGGGGTAAAATGTAGGTGTTGAGACCATGCTTATGTTCTCTGCAGTAAAGCAGTGTGTGAACTCTCACTGTTTAGTGGTGGTTAAAAATATGGGTACTGGGTTGCCAGGAACCACAGCTGTGATTTGAACCTGTGAACCTCTAGTCATACAGTCACTGGCTGTGTCCGCTGCACCACACTGTGCCCACAGAGGACAGTGCAGTATCTGGAGATAGGAAACCTGGCCGCACGAGCCTGACACCCTGCTCTGCATAGGTTTACTGTGGGCACGTTTTCCTTGTATGGGGACAGAGGTGCAGAACACACACAAATATGCCCTCCAAATAGGTGCAGTCACAGAAATAAACCAAACAGTGCATCAGTGATATCACTGGGAAACCTGATATGCACTCCCAGGACAGCTCCATTACATTGCAGTGCTTTTGAATGAGTCCACGGACCATAGACCCTTCCAATATTCATTTCAATTCTTTGGAGCTTTCCTGGGAGTGTTTATTATTGTTGCCCATTAATAGCAGTGTTGCCCAGCAGAATTAAGATTTTCGCATACTTGGTTGTGGTTATTTTCATGTTATATTAGCGAGTTTGTTCTGGGCACATGTTTCACACTGCTCACGTTTTTTGGGTTTCCACGATTTTGCTGTACATTGCTGACGGAAATGGTTTCTCTTCCCTTTAAATCACCTCTAACGCGGGTGTTTCACTGGCGGTATTTTTTCCTTGTAAATTCGGGCACGCTCCTGTGCGGGGAGTCTCTCCCCTCCCACATTCCACCCATTGACCCCGTCTCTCCGCCCCTCGGGGCCTTCCTCCGCCCTCATTTCGCCTTTCCACGCCTCTATCGCACATGAGCGCCCCGCAAACGTGCGCGTTTTTCGGCGCACGCGTGCGGGACCCGTTAATGTGCCGTGCACGCGTACGGGGTGCTTAAGAGCACTTAAATGCATCATTTTAGGGCGCTCATGTGCGCCCCCGCACAAGTGCCCCGTTTAGTAAACATACCCCTAAGTGATCACAACCTAAAGTAAAAATAAAATATTTAGACAAAAATTAAACCAAAACCTAAGAAGCCAGACTGCATGCAGTGCAACACCAGATAAGAGATGCAGCTCCCCATACTGTTTAAAATATAAAAATAGTGCAAAGTCCAATCACTAAATTGAAAATAAAATTATTTTTTCTACCTTTGTTGTCTGACCATTTTATTCTCTGGTCATGCTGGTCCTGATCTGAAGTTTATGCTTTCCTGTCTTCTCTTAGCACTCCATCTGCCATTTCTTGTCTCTTCTTTTGTTTTCTTCAATTCCTTCCATCATCCTGTTTCCAGTCCCAGTAAACCCTCCCCATGCGTCAGTTCCATTCCAGTTCCAGTGCCCCCTTCCTGCCAGCCTCCTCCCCATTACCCAGTCACCTACCAGTCCCATTCCGAAGTGTCAGCTCACTCCAGTCCCACCCCGAGGTGTCAGCTCCCTTCCAGTCCCCCTCCAGTACCATCCCCGGGTATCAGCTCCCTTCCAGTCCCCTTTTCCCTTCCCTAGTGTCATCACCCTTCCAGTCCCCCTCAGTACCATCTTCAGGTATCAGCTCCCTTCCAGCCCCCTCATTCCCCCATGTGAGTTCCCTTCTAGCCCTCTCTTTCCCCCTCTGTCAGCACCGTTCCAGCCCTCTCTTTTCCCCATCTGTCAGTTCTCTTCCAGCCATATATTTCCTCCTCTGTCAGATCCATTCCAATCCTTTCTTTCCCCTTTTGTCATCTATCTTCCAGCCCTCTCTTTGCCCCTCTGTCAGCCCTCTTTCCCCCTGTCATCTCCCTTCCAGCCCTCTCTATCCCCTTCTGACATCTATCTTCCAGCCCTCTCTTTCCCCTGTGTCAGCTCCCTTCCATCCCTTTCTTTCCCCCTCTGTCAGCTCCCTTCTAGCCCTGTCTTTCCCCCTGTGTCAGCTCCCTTCCAGCCCTCTCTTTCCCCTGTGTCAGCTCCCTTCCAGCCCTCTATTTCCCCCTGTCAGCCCCTTTCCAGCCATCTCTTCCCCCCCATGTAACTCCGTTCCACTCCCTCTCTTCCCCCCTTTAGTTCCATTGTGTTCCTTCTCTTCCCCCCCCCATAGATTCATTCTGCTGCCTTTCCTTCCTCCTGTGTAGCTCCATTCCGCTCCATCTCCTTCCCTCCATGTAGCTGTGTTCCGCTCCCCCTCCTGCTGCTTGTGTTAGCTCCATTCCTTCTTCTTCCCTCCCATGTAACTCCATTCCATTCCCTCTCCTGCCACCTATGTTATCTCCATTCTGCTCCTTCCCCTTCCTCAGTGGCTGCAATAGCTCTAATTTAAAATGAAATGGAAACCAGTATGGAGCCTTCCAGCCCTATGGAACCCCTGCTGCTGTGTCCCATTCTAGTGTCACTTCCTTTTGGGGGTGGGACACAGCAACAGGGGTTCCATAGGGCCAGAAGGTTCTTCATCAGTTCCCTTTACATTTTAAATTACCGCTATCGCAGCTGCTTGTCCGCCTTTTTTTTTGTTTTTGTTTTTTTTAACTGAAGGCGGAGTGAGGCGGCTGTTTTGGGGGCATTCTTGCCACCCCCAAAGGTTTGCTGCCTGAGGCCAATGCTTCACTCCTCCTCATTATAGAGCTGCCCATGCTATCAATCTTCCATAAGTCATGCTCTGCATGCTTTCTCCACCACACTTCCCTTACCCCTACCACACCTTTCTCCTTGCTGGCTTAGCTCTTAGTGATTCAGATGTATATTTCATTTTTTATCTTGCAAATTTTACTGTGAAATCTAGTTACTGACCCGTCTAGGTTTTTTGTTTGTTTGTTTTTTTAATTGTTGCTATGTATGATGGCACCTATTGATTGAACTGTATAATTTACTGCTGGTTGCTTTCTGTACCAAAAGCTAGGGGTGGAAAAGTATAGCAATATTTACTGCTGTGAGACAAAGACACTCTGTGGTTAAACTATAAAATTCATCCTGTTCACAGTGACATCTAATGGTTTGATATATTATCACATTTGCTTTAATTTTATTATTCTTTCCAACCTAACAGAATGTTTAGATCCCGCTTTATTCAAATTACTCTTTCCCTGTCCCTTCCAGTTCATACATACACAGAGGCATCACTGATGCATGCGCGCACACACACACACACACACACACACACACACACACACACACACACACACACACACACACACACATATACACACTGTATACACTATAGAACAAGGATAGACACAAACATATTCACAAAAACACCGACACAGACATACACGCAGAAGGTTGGAAAGAATTCCATGAGTCATGTGCAGCATGCTTTCTATACTTGTTAAATTCCTTTTGACTTTCATTGATAGCCAAGTAAACTTGAATTTTATCTCTAGAAAGGAAGAAAAGATTGTACTAACAGGGAAGTAATAAATAGTATGAATATTTAGTGAAGTTTGCTGCATCAGAAATCATTGTCTATGCATTTTATTAGCATGCATTTCCATACCACTTGTGCTAAGATTAGCATAATGATTTACTTTGGTTTAGCACTGATTTTTTTTTGTGCGCTACGATTCTTTATAAATTGGAAGCAATCACGCTGCTCAAAAATCAGCAGTAAACCTCAACCCTGAAGTTAACCCAGTTTATTAGATTAGCCTTTATGCATATCATTGCAATCTCCAGGTAAGCATCTGTTCAGTACTGATAAAAAGTACACACATATACTTGGACTCAGAAAGAATGGTCAGTTTTCAAATAGGCCATTTATGAGGATAGAACACTGTTTTACCTACCGAAATTGCTTTGAAAATTGTCCTCCCTATGTTTTAGGTGCTCAACCAAAATTGGTAATTTCTCTATGGTGCCTTGCACACAGGGAAGCTTACAGTTTTTGTTGACCCCAAATCCTTCCTCCATTTTGAGTATGACTATATGCTGAGAAGAGACAAATTGATATTTTTTTGTACTTGTTTCTTTGAAGATGATATTAACTTAAAATCCTGTCTCAGCAGAATTTTGTGTGAGCTTTTTAAGGGATGAGGGAACAGGCTAAGTGCTAGGAAGGGAGGTGCCTGGGTACAGATATTTGTATGCAGATGTGTGAATCTCTTTCAGGAAGAGAGACAGCAGAGTACAACTGGTTACAGTGGTGCTGTCACTTGATTCCAAAGTGCAGTAGGAGGCGGCAGTAAGTACACCCATGATATCTGCAGCAGTGAAAGCTCATGTTAACGTACTGTGTACTAACTGCAAGTACTGTCTATGACCATAACCTACCCATTCTCCACCCCCTTTCCATCCCTTGAAGCAACAAGCAGCAATCATGAGAATCAGCTTGCCAGAATTGCTGAGGCATACGATAACCCTTACTGCGGCCAAGGAATAACTGTTACCACATGCTAAATCTCATGATAAGTGCTTCCACGCTTCAGTGAAAGGGCCCCATTGGCGTTCTGTAGATACCCCTTCCCTGCAAGATTCTAAGGCCTATGAGGGAATCTTCATCTTCTATTCTTGGACCTCTGGGGTAAACAGTTCAGAACTTTGCCGGCTTACCATGAGGCCCAAGCCTCTAATGGGCCCTTGGGCTCAAGGTTTGCACACCCCTGGGATAGACTAGTGCTTAACTATAGCCCTCTCCAAGTTCACTTATGTTGCTAAAGTTTTGAATTTTTATTTTATTTTAGAGCGCTGGGCTGAGAACCAGGGAAGCCCACTTTGAATCCCACTAATGCTCCTTGCGATCTTAGGCAAGTCACATAACCGTCCATCACCTCAGGCACAAATGTAAAATGTAAGCCATCCAGAGGCAGAAAATACCTACAGTATCTGAATGTAACTGGTCTTGAGCGATTCCTGAAAAAATCATAAGCTAAATCCCTTCCCTTCCCCTTCTTAATAAAGTTCCTCCTTCCCAAACCTGGCCTTAAGGAAGATGAAAGTTTGCCTGGATAAATTAGCATGAAGCAATCAGTTGGATTACTAGAATTTTCAGATGAGAACATGAGGTCATGTTGTGTTCACTGATGTGTTTCATCATTGCTTCTTTACTTTTAATGAGAATGAAAGTTATCTAATTAACCACTATTAGGTATTTTCTTTCTCACTTTGTTGACTTCAATTAAATTCAGGGTTATATGCAATTATATGCAATTACAAAAGCATATTGAGTATACTGGGTGTAATTTTATAAGGGGCCATGCACTACTATTATGTTCCAAGTACACATCTAACCCAGGAGTTTAGTCATTAATGGAAACATATGAGCATTAATGACATCTAATAAAAATCCAACGAGCATAAAAGTGTGCAGGTTGCTTGATGGTGCATACTTTGATGGTAGCCGTGTGTATGGGCAGAGTTTGGGTGGCACACGGGCGGAGTGCAGAAGAATATGTGTACATTACAAAATACTATAATTCACATGTGTTCTGATGGTGTAAATGTTTGCACCTTAACTTCAGGCATGATTTCTGGCACTTAGGGGTATGTTTACTAAACCGTCCTAATGTTACCTGTGCTCATTGCAGCAATAATGTGAAGAATGCCATATAAGGAGTGGGCGTTCCGGTCCTAAGGTAGCAAGAATATGTATCGCGCGATAGTGGGCACCGTGGCATGTTAACGCATGTTAACCCTAAGTACATGCCAGCGCAGCGCTAGAAGCTGTAATGATGTAGCCCACTGGTTACTGCAATGACTGTGGAGACAGAGGTCATGGGTTTGATCCTGCAGTGGTGTAATCTAAAAAGGCTGTCTGAGGCATTTTCTTTTAATTTAAATTAGTGCTGCCAGCAGAAACACCCTCACAGTGCCGTAACCTAAGGTGCCTCATAAGATGCCCTATAAGGCGCCCCATAGGTCACATTATAAAGTGCCCTGTCTGCCAAGGCACCCTATAATGTACCCTATGGGACACTGTATAGGGCACCCTATAGGGTGCCTATGGGGCACCTTAGGCTACAGCACTGTAAGGGTGTTTCTGCTAGCAGCACTGATTTAAATTAAAAGAAAATGCCTCAGACAGCCTTTTTAGATTACACCACTGTGGTATCAAACCCATGACCTCTGCCTCCACAGTCAGTGAAGTAACCAGAAGGCTACATCTCTATAGCAGCTACCACACTGGTGGCTGGCTACAGAAAGACTGCAGGTCACCACACAAACTGACTGCTGTGGTTACCAGGATAGGGTAAACCCACCCGTACCCATGATGCCCTGCACATGCAGATCAGCAGTCTACAGCTGATCACATAATGGGGTATGCACCCCCACAGCACCTAGGCCTGGTAGGGGGAACTTACCGTGTGTGTTACTGGCACAGAGTAGCTACAGACCGTGACACTGTGCGGGTCCTGTGCTCACCCTGAGGGTGAGGTGGGGCATCCAGCACCAGGTCCGCAGCACCTGGCTTAGCTGAGATAAGCTATGCTGCAAGTCTCCATCAGTGCCAGTGTGTGATAGGTAGTCCTTGCAGACACAACTAGGATACACCTGTGTCCTTCTGTATTTCCCAGCCACGTCTAGCCCTTGTGGACTATGATGCACCCAGAATAGTGCATATCCTGTTTGGGTACCATGATCACATGTTATAGATGAAGGGGGGTGTTTGGACCCAAAAGTGTATTATGTAGCACCACCCAACCCTCCCTCTGTGGCTCAGGGTGGGGGGAAAGGATATCCCACCAACAGATCCACGTTGTACATCTCTTCAATGGTGGCAGTAGAGAGGATCATCAACCCCAGTCCTGCTGGGGAACAAGCACCCTACAGGGTAGTCGATAGAGATCTGTACGCACCACATAAGGCAATGGCAGACAGGCAGAATGCTGGAGAAGCCCCCCACCACTATCTGACATTCACCAGCAGAGGGCACAGTCAGGCTCCACCCTGCAAGGTGTTCCAGCCATACACATGCTAACTGCAGACAGTCTGCTAGCTAGTACATAGTGCATGTTCCTGGAGGAACTATGTGCACCCAAAAATGGGATGTGAGCACACACACCAAGCAGGTATGTCAGTGATTGGGCCCCAGAAAAAAAAAAGAACCCATAAATATCACTTGAGAGAAACACTGCATAGCACTATGGGGGAACCTAGCCATGCCGTGGTCACTGCTCTGTCAGGGTGAGAGTGACCTCCTAGCATGACATGCTGTGGCCACCCTGTCCGTGCATGTGGTGGTCGGGCACTACAATGTCCCAGCCATTGCCCTGTGCAGATGTGTCCGGGCCATACCCACAGTACCTTGCTCCTCATTATGCACATTGGCAGGCTAACACTGGAAACAGTGCAAGCAGTGTGGGCTCAGTAAGGTGTGGACAGCCACAACACACTGGATAGACATACACACACTCCCACACCTATGCCAGCATTGTGCAAATATAGAGGTTTGTGGCAGCCCTGGCTACCACACCAGTCCTTGGCACAGTGCGGGCATTGCTATGGTATGCAATACTGTTGAGGTCACTCCCCGGGGAGGTAAACACTGTCAAAAGCAATAACTGAAACACACTCCACAGATATCAGACAGGTTGCTATGAGGAATCTTTATCAAAAATCGTGTTTAACTTAGGATTTGTTATCTGACATTAATCATAGCAACCTTTTGATATATGTGGAACGTGTTCCCAAGTTTAGGACGGCATTGTTAAGGTATGCAGGTGCCAGTATTGGGAGATGCTGCTCCGTGCAGGGCCCAAGAGCCTGACTCTCCATGAAGCTTTGGATAGTGGAGCCTGTGTGTGTGTGTGCCCCTGTTGGCCACTGCTCTAGGGCAGAGGCTCCCAACTCCAGTCCTGGTGGGCCAAACACTGTTCAGGTTTTCATGCTGTCCCTAATGAATATGCATGAAGTACATTTGCATACAATGCGGGCGGTACATACAAATGCAGCACAAGCATATTTATTAGGGACAGCATGAAACCTGAATGGTGTTTGGCCCTCCAGGACTGGAGTTGGGAAACTCTGCTCTAGGGATTGCACATGTTTATGGTGCCTGTGCTCTGTAGGGTAAAATATAGGCATTTCAGGTATGTTTATTCTATCTTCAATAAAGGTTCCATCTTTATTACCATGGTTTAGTACTGGGTAACATATGGGGACAAGGTTGGCAGGAGCCACAACTGGGACTTGAACCTGTGATCCTCTGCCCCTGAACACACTGGCTGTGTGTACTGCATCAAACTGTTGCCACAAGGGCAGGTCATTCCCTGGGGATACCATGACTGTTCGTCAGGCATACCTTGTCTGTTGCAGTGCACGGCACCCACCTAAACAGGGCTTGGCTGTGGTCTGGTGTGGGCAGATGCCACTGCCCCCTCCGCCACCAGTACCCCTCCGCCACCATGCTGACATGCCCTTAAGCCGGTGGTGCTGGTGGTAGGCAGTTGCCTATGGTGTGGGTTGTCGGGTAAGGGTGCCTACATGGACATGTGCGCTTACCCCTGGCACTGCCTGCCAATGTTATGTGCCCTTGGGGGTACCTGCTGGGTAATATCCCCTGTGACACTGTGGGACACACACTCGTGCCCATGTTGGACCCTCGTCAGTTGCTATCTTGCTGCTTTACAGTTTCGGCATTCCTATGTGCCACCTAGGCATCTGCCTAGTCCACACTGTGCCCCAGCTGGACCACAGCATGTGCCACCTGCAGCCCCCTGTATCCCATTTACAGCATCAGTACAGTTGCCATTCCCTACATTCCTGCTCTGCTTTTGCTGCACATGTGCACGCCATAACAAACCTGCCCAATATAAACGACAACAACCCTGATCACCGCTATTTCAATGTGGGATCATTCACTTTGTAGGGGGACAGAGCATAGACCCTTCCAAACATGATATCTTCCTTTATACACCTTGTCAGTCGTGTTCCTTTATGTTTATCATTAATATCACTATTGGCCAGCTTGGTTATTGGGATTTCAGATGTGGTTCTGGTCATTTTCTATGTTTATTTGCCTTTTTGGTTCCTGCACATGTATCACTACGATTACGTTTCTGGGTTTCCTTGCCTTTGCTGTACATTGCTGACTGAAATGGTTTCTCTGTCCTGTAAATGTGCCTAGCGTGAGGTTTTCACTGGCGCTAATTTTCAGAGCTTTATTTCACGGCGTTAGTGTGCATGGATCCACTCCCTGCCCACTCTCTGCCCATTGACCCCTTCTTTCCGCCCCTGGGGAGCCTTACTCCACCCTCTGGGGTGCCTTTCTCCTCCCTCTGAGCACCTCACCGCCACAGGAGATGTTATCGCATGATAATGTTACATCATCGCGCGATAATGTTACATCATCGCGCGATAATGTTACATCATCGCGCGATAATGTTACATCATCGCGCGATAATGTTACATCATCGCGCGATAATATTACGTATTGCGCGATAACATCACCGCTGCTACGTTAAGACGGTTTAGTAAACATACCCCTTAGGCTTGTATTTTATAAAGGGATCTTTATCTTCTTTATCTTTATTCAAACATTTTCTATACCGCTGGGATCAAAAGACATACAGCGGTGTACAGTACAAAAATCAAATGACTGCTGGGGTGAAAACAGAAAAGAACGCAAATAATTGATAGGAAAGGATGTAGGCACCTACTTGTCTTTATAAAATAGGCTTACCCTAGGAGCCTTAAAAGGTTTTGCTACACTTTCTTTTAAAAACATTATTTTCTGGGGCAAATTTTTAATAGGTCACTTATGTATGAAGTAGGGGAATGCATGGTCAAACTAAGTTTGGTTCATGCTCATTTCAAATATATTTTTCCCAGTTTTGGGCCATTTTTTGTGTTCTTTGGGGATTTTTTTTGGGCACATACACTGTTGAGTTGCCCAAAGTCAAGAACATGTGCAATCAATTGTACATTCAGTAATTCGTAGATATGTGCACACAAGCAATTTGCGTATGCGTTTACTTTTAAGGCACCCAAATGAACTAAATGTGTGCTCACGAATTAACACCCCTAGTGTAAAGGGCAAGGAAACGTCTATTTTGTTTTTAAATATAGACACATGGAACCCGATTCAGGGAGAGAGATGCCTTGGCCATCTGGATGTCCCCAAGGAAGATGAGTCAGTTAGGACCCGATTCTGGATCATGGGAACAAAATGTTCCCTTGGTGCACAGAATCAAGCCTGGGAACTGCCCAGAGTGTCCCTGCTGCCTGCGTGGAAGTTATTCCCGCAGGCAGCCCTGATTCCCACGGCTCGGCCTCCCTCTTCCCCACTGTCTGACCCACGGTTGGTCTTCCAGGACCTAGATTGGGCAGTGGGGAACCCCCTGCACCCGGCTCCAGTCCTTGGCCCTGAAAGGGGGGATCCCCGGGACCGATCGCCGGGTCAGTGCTACTTATTCCACCTTCGTGGTAGAATAAGCAACATGTCCCCTTTGACCCAGCAGGGCCATGACATGAATCAGCCCTTACATCCTGCCGGGCTGGCCTGTCACTGCTCCACATAAATCCTGGTTCCGCTCGCCCCCTGCCGCATCTCGCCATCCTGCTACTCAGGACATACGAGGAGAGCCAGAAGGGGAATTGGGCCCCGCAACCCACATTCAAGATTCGGGCCCATAGCCTGCAGAAATCTTGTTCAAAAGTAGGTTTAAATGAAGACACATTGGGTATGTGGGTGCATTCATATGCATAAATCATGACCCACCCACCCACCTGCAGTCCTCCCAGTCTATGGCCCCAGAAATGCCTCTGCCTAGCCCGTGTAAAAGTATGCATGTCAGAAACAAACAAGTGAGCCTGATTCAGCAAGGTGTATGTCCAGGCCATCTGGATGGCCCTGAGCAGGATGTGCCCGATTCTGCACCACAGGAGCAAGAAGCTTCCATAGGTGCAGGATCGGGCCCAGAGACAGTATGTCCTGCCCCTTCAGTCAGCCAGGGGACATCCTCACCGCCTCCCAGCAGCCCACCACATTATTGTCCCCCTTTACCATGATGTCTGATCCCTGATGAGGCCAGCCAGGGCCCATATCAGGCAGCGGGGACTCACTGTGCCTGTCACTGATGCTGTCACTGATGCTGTCACTGATGCTGTCTGGCTGATCTGTGTGGGGCGGCCAGTGCTTATTCCACCTCCGAGGTGGAATAGTCTGGCCATTCCTCCTCCCCCAGTGCCCCCAGGATGTACAGAGCCATGACAAGAATCAGTCCTGTACATCTGGGTGCCAGTCCTGCCCACGATCCACCCACTCTCTGACCTCATGCAGTCCCCATCCTCTGCAGCACTCACAGAGGCTCTGTGCGTTCAGGGGGGGGCAAGAGGCAGAATATGGCGAAGGCGGATAGCGGGGCTGCAGGTCCTGGTGAAGCCATAGAGAAGGATGGCAGATAAAGACCATTCAGCCTACAGTATTTAGTCTGCCCATCTATAAGAAACATTAAGTTCTGGGGGGGCGGAGCCTGATGTCCAGCGGGTAAGACGCTTCGCGCTGAAGCTCCCGAGAGGCCTACTTAGAATCCTGACATAATACCTATACAAACTTACTATTTCGCTCCGGGCTGACCGGGGTACCTCGGGGGGGATGGCGGCCCATAAACCAGCGCGCTTGGACTTCGGGTCTCCTTCTTCTTCTCACGGAAAACGCTCCAAAACAGAGGTGTCCTCCCCACAGAAGATGGTTCCATTTCGGGAGAACCCCGAAATGCACCTGGAGATTTTAGAGGAAATACGCGGCGTGAAGGAATTGGTGCAGTCCAATGGAGAAGCGCTTAGAGCCATGCGAGAAGACTTTGGAGTGCTCCAGGACCGACTTGAAGGTCTCTCATTACGGCAGGACAATATGGCGGGGGTCCTCGACTCGCACGCGGTGCGCTTGGGCACACTGGACAAGGCTGAGCGCCAGATACAGAATCTTCAAAAGGAGTTAGAAGATAGCAATAATCGAGCCCGTCGCAACAATGTGAGGCTCATTGGAATACCGGAGGGGGTGGAAGCGGGAGATATGAGAGAATTCCTGCTCAAAACTCTTCCCTCCTTGCTGAAGATCACCTTTCATAAAGAACTGGAAATCGATCGAGCACACCGTGTTCCTACCCACATGGCGCTCAACCGAACGACCCCCCGGCCTATTATCTTTCGCTTGCTACGATATCAACAAGTGGAACAAATTTTAAATGCTGCCCGGGCGAACCATCATTTGGAATTTGAAGGTCACAAAGTCTCCTTCTTCCCTGATCTGGCAAAGCCTACAGTCGACCGACGGAAGAAACTCCTTGCTTTTCGCCCTCGACTTCAACAGCTACAGGCTCGCTTTGGCCTGTTGTATCCCGCGAAGCTCCGAGTGACTCTCCACAACCAAACCAGGACATTCGAAGATCCTGATCTACTATCAACATTTTTAGACTCCAAAGAAGCAGAGCAGATGCGCTAATCCAACGACTTGGACTTTTATTTGCCGGCTCTGTCCGCCATTTTGAAGGGCCCGATGCGGCGGTCATAGTTCAGTACAGAGACTGCCTGGACTTTCTTTCTATGACTTTTGTTATGTGGTCTCCTATCCCTCCATGATGTGTGCCTCGGTCGGATTCGGAGCACGCACAGTCCTACAGGTTATGTGTTTTTTCAATTTCGGCCTTCTCTGGGGCTTCTCCCCGCAGACACATGGTCGCCAGTAATTTTTGGGGTTCTGCTTCTTCTCTACCGCGCTGCGGTTTTTTCTTTTTTCATGTGGGGCGCTTCATTGTATTATCTAAGCTTATTTTCTTTTATGCCATATGTACAGCCAGATACAGTCAATATGAGGGACATTGTGAAATTATGTGCGCTATCATGCTCAGAATTTTTAACTTGTCTGAATGGCTTTATGTAAAATCTTATCACTCAACGTAAAGGGCATTAATAGTCCAATCAAGAGAAAGAAAATCCTTAGCTATCTTAGCCATGAGCATGCTGATTTAGCGTTTCTTCAGGAAACGCACTTAAACTCTGCTGAAACACTGAAACTCAATGTTAAGCCTTACATGGTGGCTGCCTATTCTCCCGCCGTTTCCAAACAGTGCGGGGTAGCCATTCTGGTTAAGAAATCTCTGCAAGCTACTGTAATTGATACTAGCGCTGACAAGGAGGGTAGATGGGCCCGCGTACATCTTAAGGTTGGAGATAGTGAATTTATATGTATTTGTATTTATGCCCCGAATGTGGACAACCCTGCTTACTATGCAAGTATTGCGCAGTTGGCACAGGCCTCTGCCAATACTCCATTAATACTTGGTGGTGATTTTAATCAAGTGTTAGACCCTCTGATAGATAGACAGCCGCCTAGAACGAGTAGTCCACCCAAGAGTCTTGCTACCCTTACAGCTCTGATGCAAGATCTTGCGCTGGTAGATATATGGAGGCTACTTCACCCCTCCGACTTAGAGTTCACTTTCTTTTCTGCCCCCCATCACTCCCAATCTAGAATAGATTTCTTTCTCATTTCCAAAGCACTGATTTCTCAAGTAGACACGACTAGGACTCATCCTCTCCATATTTCAGATCATGCTGCCATATCTTTATCATTACGTGTCACTGCGCGGGACGATTCTCCCCGAGCTTGGTTTTTTGATAGATCCCTACTGGGTCAAAAAGATTTTCAGGTTGATATAAAGGCCGCTATCCAAGATTATTTTCATTTTAACTCACCCCATGACACAGCGAGCTGGGCTTGGTGGGAGGGTTTTAAAGCATCTATCCGCGCCACTATAACTAGCTATCAAATTCGGCAGGGGAAACAAAGAAAGCAGCATTTACTGATTCTAGAGCAGCAGATACAAGCTGGGGAGCGTCTCCTCACGTCCCGTACTGACCCATGTATTTTACTCCGTTTACAACGCTTGCGTTTTCAATACAATCAGCTTTTGTACACTGCTGCTGTTAAAAATATCGAATCACAACAAGGGCTATATTATCGGGAAAATAATCGTGCTGGCAAATTATTAGCAAATGCCCTAAAAGGTCAAAAAGAAGCCAAGCGTGTTACCGCCCTCCGTAATCCGTCGGGGGGGGGCTTGGTCACTAAAGATACCGAAATCTTAGAACTCTTTCGTGATTTTTATACTCGGCTTTATCAATCTGAATGTGATTTTGAGCCAGATGTATTTGAACGCTTACTTTCAGGGGTACAAAGACCGACCCTATCTGACGAAGATAGAGTGGCCTTGGACACACCATTTACTGTCTCAGAAATTCATTCTGCTATCAAGAAATGTGCCTCAGGTCGAGCCGCAGGCCCAGACGGTCTCCCTGCTGAATTCTACAAAACTTTTCACGCTGACTTAGCTCCAGTTTTGAAAATTTATTTTTCTGCTCTGGCCGAGGAGGGTTCTCCTTCTGGGTCCTTTTCAATGGCAAATGTAGTAGTTTTTGAGAAAGAGGGGAGAGACCCGCAACTAACAGCTAATTATCGTCCAATTTCCCTCCTAAACGCGGACTATAAAATATTTGCCACCATTCTCTCTTACCGGCTCTCGGATAGGATGCCTACCTTAATACACCCAGATCAATGCGGTTTCATTCCTGGTAGATCAACTGCTGACAATGCTCGGACTCTATGCCATGTACTGACTACCGCAGTTAATCTTGATCGCCCATTTGTTGGCCTCTCACTTGATGCTGAGAAGGCCTTTGATCGCTTAGAGTGGCCCTTCCTGTTTGCAGTCCTCCGCTGGTACGGATTCGGGGAAGGTTTTCTCCGTTGTCTTCGCACCATGTACGCACAGCCTACAGCCAGTATATGTGCCAATGCTTTAAAGTCTCAGCCTTTTCCCCTTCAACGCGGCACTCGCCAGGGATGCCCACTGTCTCCACTTCTCTTCGATCTTGCACTTGAACCCTTGGCTTTACTAATCCGGCAATCGGAGGAGATTCATGGAGTCCCCTTCACCCATAGGGAAATCAAAATTTCAGCGTATGCTGATGACCTTATGCTTTTTGTCTCTATAGACTCAGTACCGGCTGTCCTAGAGCAAATTGGTAAATACTCACAACTGTCCGGTTATAAGATAAATTGGACCAAGTCGGTAGCCTTTCCATTAAATCCTTTGCTTCATCAGGCAGATATGCAACCCTTCCCCTTTTTATGGCAACCTCGCATGGTCAAATACCTTGGGGTGCACTATTGTTCTCCTTTGGAAGACACTATCTCCTTCAATGCCAAAGACTTAACCTCTAAAGTCCGGGCGCTTACTCACCGCTGGACTCCTTTAACACTTACCTGGTGGGGTCGATTAGAAACCATAAAAATGATGATTGTTCCGAAAGTGAATTATATCTTAGAAATGTTGCCCTGTCTCTTCCCTCGACGTATATATAAAGATATAGAGGGCCTTCTGACTAGATACTTGTGGCAAAACAAGACACCTAGGATAGCGAAACATAAGCTGCAAGCAGATAAGGAAAATGGGGGTGTCAGATTCCCTGATTTCCTGAAGTATCATCAATCTTTTCTTCTCAAACAAGGCGCTCGCTGGCTGGAAGATCCAGTACCGAGTAGACCTGTGTGGCTAGACATAGAAGAGGACCTTTGCAAACCGATTCCTCTTACTTTTCTCCCTGGTATGACTCTCCCATCAGACTCCCACTTTCCACCAATGCTTTTAGACACCTTAGGTGCCTTTAATAGTCTTATGCACTCTTTAGACTCCCGACTCTGTCCGTTAGACAAGCTCCCACTTTGGTATAACACTCGATTTCGAATACAAAATAAGCCGATGGCGTGGAGCCCCTGGTACACTAGGGGCATTTGGATTCCTAGTCAGTTGTTCCATGAAGGTCGCTGGAAAACTTTTAGTGAATTGCAAATTGAATTTGGTCTCCCAGCGAAACACTATTTTCAGTTGGTGCAACTTCAGCATTGCCTTCGGAGTGCTAAGGTGCTCCCGCCATCGGCCTCCCCTACACAAGGTTGGTTGGAGACTATCCGATCTATCGGTAGTTCACCGGGTGTAGCATCCAATTTTTACAAAACCTTATGTAATGCTATAATTAGAGATGCCCCTATAGCGCAGACAGCATGGGAGAGAGAATTGCATGTGACTTTGACCCCGGAGCAATGGAGCCTTGTCTGGAGTAGAGTGACACGGGTCTCCCGATCCGCCTCACTCACTCAGACACTCTTCTTTCTAGCCCACCGGTGTTTTTACACTCCTGACAGATTAGCCAAATGGAACACTACTCAGGGCAATAGTTGTTGGACATGCCATGCGGCCATTGGTTCACTACCTCATGTTATGTATGAATGCCCCGCACTACAGTATTACTGGCGTCGGGTCTGGGGTCGTATCCAGTCTATTTTGCACTTTCAAGAGCCCCTTTCTTGGAGGATAGTGGGACTTCGCTCAGCTGCGGGGATCCCCTCTCTTCCAAAAACGGCTTACTTCCTTTTGGACTTTATGCTTGGCATTGCTATTTCCCTAATTACGAAATACTGGAAAAATAGCTCTCAGCTGAGCCCCAATGAATGGTGGAATCATGTCTGTCTCTACAGTAAATATGAACAAATACCTCGTATGTTTGCTTCCCCCATTCAGACTCCTCATCATCGGTCTAAATGGAAGATGCTCAATGACTATGTACATTCTGCTCAATGCTCTCATCTGACTGTCTAAATTTGTATATATCTTTGTCCCATGATTATTCTGTATCGCAGATACTCTTTTGATTGTTTTGATGTATAATCACTGTTGTTTGGAAGCGCTCACATGCTGACATAATCAGCTAGAGAAGAAGCGTGGGGGTGGGGGGTAATTGGGTTTACTTTTCGTTATTGTATACTTGTTTTGTCTCCTTTGGTGTGTTGTTTCTTTTGTTTGTTGCAAAATGAAAATAAAAGTTTAAAAAAAAAAAAGAAACATTAAGTTCTACAATCCCTTCATCTCCCTCATAGAGCTTCAGTACTTGTCGCATGCTTTCTTGAATTCAAATAATGTTCTCATCTTCACCACCTCTACTGGGAAGCTGTTCCACACATCCACCATCCTTTCTATAATGAAATCTTTCCCCAGATTACTCCTGAGTTTATCCTCTTTCACCTTTATCCTATGACCTCTTGTTCCAGAGCTTCCTTTCAACTGAAAGAGGGCCATCTCCTGTGCCTTTATACCATGGAGGAATTTGAATATCTCTCCTTCCTGATGTTCCTCCAAAGTATACATATGTGAGATCTTTACATCTATCTCTATATGCTTTATGACAAAGACCACTGACTATTTTAGGAGCCTTCCTCTGGACGGACTCCATCCTGTTTATATTCTTTTGAAGATGCAGTCTCCAGAATTGTACGTAGTACTCCAAATGAGGTTTAACAAGAGACTTATACAACAGCATTATCACCTCTTTTTTCCTGTTGGCCATTCCTCTCCCTAGTTCCTCAAGCATTATTGTGACCTTTACCATCATCTTTTCTGTTTAGTCACTTAATGATCATCTGATATTATAAGCCCCAGGCCCTGTTCTTCTTTCATGCATTAAAAGGATCCTGGCAGTGGTATTTTGGATAAGTTGTAAGCGGCAAAGTTGTGGTAGGGGAGGCTAGCAAGAATGGAGTTGCAGTAATCATGGCATAACATCACTAAAGAGAGAAACAAGGTGGTAAGAGATGGGAGGTCTAGAAAGGAACGCAGAGCTCTGATCTGTCTAAGAGAAAAGAGCAGCACACCAGAAGGGAGATGTGGTCATGGAAGGAGAGGGCTGAGTCGAGAGTGACCCCAAGATAGCAGAGGGAAGTAACCATTGAAACCAAGGAGCCAGAGATAGAAGGAGCGAGGTCAGGAATGGGGCCACCAAAAGTGAACCAGATGGCGGAGGTTTTTGCGGCATTGAGGTACAGAAAATTGGATGAAAGCCAGGTAGCAACTAAAGAGAGAAAGGAATTTACTGGAGTGAGATCAGGTGATATTGGAGAGGTGTGGTGTAAGATAAAGATATCATTGGCATGATAATAAGCCGACAAGCCAGACTTTTGGATTTGCAGGGCAAGGGAGGCCAGAAAGGCAATGAAGAATAAGGGGGCAAGCACAGATCTCTGGGGGACACCGCAAGTGAGAGGTACTGAAGCCTGAGAAAACAGAAAAAGACCTAGAGGAGAGAAAGAAGTGGAACCATTGCAGAACTATTCCAGAGATGCCGGCCGAGTGGAGACGAGAAAGAAGAGTGACGTGATCGACTAAATCAGAAGCAGAAGATAGAGCAAGAGAGACAGCAATTGATATATCACCATGATCATGAGAAATATGGAGTTCATTGAAGAGTGCTAGGAAAATAGACTCGGTAGAGTGTCCAGATTGGAAATTGGATTGCCAAGGGTGCAGTTAGTAGATTGAGTCTAGATGTTGAGTGAGCTGCATGAAAACAAATTGTTCCAGAATTTTAGATAAAAAAGGGAGATGGGAGGAGTGGCCTAGTGGTTAGGACAAGGTACTTCAGGCTGGAGGGCCGGGGGTTCAAGTCCCACCTGGGGACAGCAATCTCAGGCCGAGGGACTGGGATTTCTAGTCCTATAGGTACTCCTTGTGGTCTTGGGCAAGCCACTTAACCCTCCATTGCCCATGTTCCCTGTAAGTATTAGCGTATGTGTGTCATATCCCCTCGTGTTAAATGTATCTCCCAATTGACCGCTTTGACCTGGTGAAAAGCAGGATATAAATACAGCTAAATAAATAAATAAATAAATAAGATTATAAACAGGCTGGTAATAGGCAAAATGGAGGGGGGGGGGGAGGCTCAAGAGTGGAGTGGAGAGTGGCCTAGTGGTTGGGGCAAGGTACTTCAGGCCAGAAGGTTGGGGTTTCAAATCCCACTAGAGGACAGCAACCTTGGGCTGGAAGGACTGGGGTTTCTAGTCCCACAGGTGCTCCTTGTGGTCTTGGGCAAGCCACTTAACCCTCCATAGCCCATGTTCCCTGTAAAATAGTTATCTCCAAGTTATAATGCCCTGTTCAATGTAATTTCAGTTTGTTCAATGTAAACCACACTGATGCAGAATAGCACAGTATATAAGAGAATGTAAATAAATGAGGACTTCTTTTATTTAACCAGTTTTCTATACCGCCTTATCCTTCAGTGGACAGACAAGGGCATGTTTCCAAAAGTGTGGGGAACATACCGGAAGTCTGGCTTATGTTTGGAATGAGTTGGATGAAAGGGAGAAGAGCAAGTGAGGTCTCTAAAAGCCATGCTGAGGGAATGGGGTCAGAGAAGCATGCAGCTTTCCTGGTGGAGAAGAGGGATTTAGATAGACCAGCTACAGAGATAGATGAGAATGCAGACCAGACGTGAGTCAATGAAGGCTGGGGAGGAAAAGGGGAGAGAGTCGTGGAAAGCAGAGGGGAACAAGTGGGAAAGGAGGACTGGAGTGACAAAACCTTTCCTGCAAAGAAAGTGGCCAGCTGAGAAGGACCATTATTTGGTGTTTGCAGTTGAATGGGTGCTGTATATCGAAAGGAGCAAAACAATTGCCAAAACAGGGCTAACATGCAAGGAAGCTTGAATGAGGTTTCATTGCAGTAGTACATTTCAAGGGGTCTATAGTAACGTGCAGGTCACTATGCTAAAGGTTTTATATGTTAGCAGCAGCCACTAAACCTATCAACAGCCATCCGTGAATTTTCAGTGGCATTATGGGGGCTATTTTCCACGTGATAAATATCTGCCATTTACATGTGTAAATGGCATCCTCATGTAAATAGTAATTTTGGAAAGGGCTAAAGTTTACACTTGGATGCCCATAATTCTGAGGAGGGGTTAGGGGGAGCCCTAGGGAGGCCAAAAATCTACAATGTGTATCCCCCATTCCATAGTAATAATTCACGCGTATGACCAAAATTATCCACATTGGGATTTGCAATTGCCCTCTGTCACATACAAGTTTTTAGAAAGAGCTCTCTTCAGTCATCCCTTTAGAGAAGTAAAGATAGCAGCTTCTGTAGTTAATTAGCGGCGAGATACCGCGTTTCCTCCATTGAGTTTTCCACGTGTGGATTTGTAAAATGCTCCTCAGGATCTATGTGTCAGCAAAGGCATGAGCACCCTTGCACATCCTTAGACACATCTTAGAAAAGACTTCATGTTTACGGAGCCTTTTCTAAAATACCACCAGAACTGGATACGTCCCGACCTCGACATCAAAGTAATATTTTAAATCTGCCTTTATACATATAGCACCGCTGAAAATTCTTACAGACTGCCCTAATGCTAAGGGACAGCAAGAATCTAAGAAATGCCATACTGGGTCAGACCAAAGGTCCATCAAGCCCAATATCCTGGATCTACAGTGGCCAGTGCAGCTCACAAGTACCTGTCAGGTTCCCAAAAGGCATACAGATTCCATGTTGCTTGTCCCAGGGGTATGCAGTGGATTTCCCCAGTCCTCTTTAACAATGGATTATGGATCTTTCCTCCAGGAACTTGTCCAAACCTTTTTTAATCCCAGCTACACTAACAGCTTTTACTACATCCTCTGGCAACAAATTCAAAGTTTGATTAGACGTTGAGTGAAAAGATATTTTCTCCGATTAGACTTATCTATTCGGATTGTGCTGTCTGAATGCCCTAATCTGGATTACCTCTGTGGTTATCCAGATAAGGGCTTTTCAATACTGACCCCTCCTGTATGACCTTAGCTTTCATCAGCACCAGTACAAATACAAGAATTCATAGCCTCTGGTTCACACATTGGCACACTTTGTACTCCATATATACTTTAAAACTCCTTTAAAGATTGAACATTTTGACCACAGAATATCATATACAGTACCTTACTTAGAAGGTGCACTTATGCTGTCCCATAAAACTAGACACCTTGGCCTTAAATAGATGCACCCAAAGACAACACTGAACACACCAGGGGCTCTTGTTTGCATGCATATGTAAAATATGACCCGTGTTTGTTTCTTTGTGTTGAAACATGGCTTTTTATGGGAGCTGGAATGACAAAGACCACCAAGTACTTTTGGAGTTGTATTTGCTTTCTGTCTCTGCCAAATTTATTACTGAGGTTGCATTGTTAACATCATCCAAGGGTATCTTTAACCGGGTAAGGCGGACACGTCGCCTCACACCCCTCCCCCCCCCCCCACTTCACATTTCATTGACAACTTAATTCAGAACAAAACACATGACAACCATTTGGGACTTAAACTGGTCGCAGCTTTAATAACCTTTTAAACAACACACAATACAAATCAACACATTTTAACTCCCCCCCCAAGCAGAGCGAGCCCTCACCCGCCATGTTAGTAGCAAGGTGACGCCACATCCGCTTCCCCCGGGCACAGGCCCGACATTTTCCACGCCCTCCCTCTTCCGGCTTCGCCATGCTATTAGCAAAAGCCTGAGGGATTAACCGGGTCGGGGGTACCCCACCCCCGCCCTCATGCTTGCCACCGGCTCCGGACCCCGGAAACCTCCGGGATCCCGCCAAAGCCCCCCCCCCCAGCTGCAACAACCCAGAACCCCCCAGCCCAAACGTCCCCCACGCCAGGGTGGGTGGGCGGGTGTCCGGCGCCTCCAGCCTCGACCCAGCAACTGCCGGAGCAGTGCTGGGTCCCCGCACTTCCCCCCCCCCCCCCCCGGTGCCGACTCCCAGCCCTCTCATTGGCTCCCGGGCGTTTAAAACGCCGAGGGGAGCCAATGAGGGCGCCAGGCCGCGCGGGGCACCGCCGAGCCGCGCGCCGCCGAAACTCCGGGGGGGGGGGTGATCGGCACGCCGCCCCCCCGGTTAGGAGCGGCCACGCGGACGGGGCCCGCGGCCTTACTATAACCGGGTAAGGCGGACACGTCGCCTCACACCCCTCCCCCCCCCACTTCACATTTCATTGACAACTTAATTCAGAACAAAACACATGACAACCATTTGGGACTTAAACTGGTCGCAGCTTTAATAACCTTTTAAACAACACACAATACAAATCAACACATTTTAACTCCCCCCCAAGCAGAGCGAGCCCTCACCCGCCATGTTAGTAGCAAGGTGACGCCACATCCGCTTCCCCCGGGCACAGGCCCGACATTTTCCACGCCCTCCCTCTTCCGGCTTCGCCATGCTATTAGCAAAAGCCTGAGGGATTAACCGGGTCGGGGGTACCCCACCCCCGCCCTCATGCTTGCCACCGGCTCCGGACCCCGGAAACCTCCGGGATCCCGCCACCGGCTCAGGTCAGCCACGACCAGAGCCGCCCCCCAAAGGTAAGCTGCGACCAGCCCTCGCCCCCCCAATGGAATACTGTCCAAGGCCTCCCGCCAATCGTTAAGCAATAAATCTAGCCCTACTGGGGACAAATGTACCCCATCAGACCTGTAGAGGCCCGGGCAGTCCATGTCCACCCAAGGATGGAGAATTTGACAACCCCCCTGCTGACCCACCCACCGGCCAATTTGACGGTTAATTTTTTGTCACACCCCGTGACCACCGTCGCTGAGCCCTACAGGAAGGCCTTGGAATGATATCCGACCATAACAATAACACATCTGGAAACATCCCCCAACACCACCCCAAAGTCCTTGATAGCTGCTCGGATCAACTGCCGGCATGACCAAGCAGCAAGATCGTTGCCACCTATGTGGAGCAGCAAGACGTCCGGTGCGTCTCTGGTACGGTGGAGGTGCCGAAGCAAAGGCAAGAGTTGGATCCATCGAAGTCCGCGCTCACCCAGCCATATGACAGTCACCGCCTGCTCGGAAATTCCCAAGTTCAGCCCCATCGGGCATGTCGCTGCTCGCCGACCAGCCCAGAAGACACAGGAGTGGCCAAGAATCCAACAGCATCGCCGCCCCGTATCTGCAACAAAAGAATAGAACCGTTATTTTCCCCCACCCCCACCCCCCCACTCCCCTACAAACGCACGTAGCTGTGGAAGGCTCTCGACCGCCCACGGCCGATGCGCTGTATCTCCTGATCGGGCAGCCCAGCCACCGCTGCACTGGTCGCCGCCCCAATCCGGAAGGAGTGAGGGGCAAAACGCACCAGGGTCCTCACCTATCAGCCTTAAGGACAGCCGTAGCACTGCCAGAAATTGGAAACGCGTAAAAACCCACGCGTCCTGATGGATGAGGAGGCTACCGCCGACCTCTGGGCGAACGCGTAAGCACACTTGCAGTAATGCGACAGGACACGTGGGAGAACCTTGCACCGCTGCCAATTCCAGCCACATACCTTTTCCACCTGATCCGTCTGAGAACGGGCAAGGCGGATACGAACCCCACCCCCGAGAAAGTGCACTTGATGCACTTGCACCTCCCTCCCATTGCGAATCCGACCCGACTCCGCAACCAGCCTACCCACCCGGTTATTGATCACAGACACTACAGCTTCATTGTCGCACTACCAACGCACCCTGCGATTGCGGAGTCTATCCGGCCACAGCAACATGACCACCCAAATGGCTAACAACTCGAGGAAGGTAATATTCTTCGTCAGCCCCACATCCAGCCAGGAGTGAGGCCAGCCTTCCGCGCCACCTGAGCCCCCAAAATAAATCCCCCAACCCAAACCCCCCGCCGTGTCAGTATACAACTGCAGATCCGCAGGAGTCTCCTCCGGGTCTCGCAGCACCGAGGTACCATTAAAGTCACGAAGGACTCGTCGTGCAGGAGACCAGCGTAAGTTTCTCTTCCGGCGGGCGGGCTAACAACGCAACGGAATCCAACTCCGCGCCCAAAAGGTAAGAGTAGTCGCCGGACCCGCCGTCTTCTCAGAAGCCAATGGAACACCCCACACCTAGGCCAACTGTACAAACTCATCCAACAAAGCCTTGCACTGCCCAGTATGCGCCGGTCCTACGAAGAGGAAGTCATTTAAGTAATGCACCACCGAGCCGCAGTCCACTCAGTCCACGAATGCCCAATGTAAAAATGAGCTAAACTGCTCGAAATACGCACAGGAAATCGAACCGCCCCTGGGCATGCATTTATCGAAGTAAAAGTGACCTTCGAAGCAAAAACCCCAACAAATGGAAAGCGGAAGGGTGCACTGGCCATAAACGGAAAGCGGATTCGATATCCAGTTTCGCCAGCAAGCATCCCGGACCACAGGCACGTACCAGCTCGATGGCCTCGTCAAAGGATGCGTACCGTACAGCACACAAAACCTTAGGAATGTGATCATTAACCGAAGAACCAATGGGAAAAGAAAGATTACGTATTAGGCGATACTTCCCCGGCTCCTTCTTCGGAATGATCCCCAACGAGATACCACCAAATCTGCAAATGGTTGTGCTCTAAAAGGACCAGCCACCCTACCTAACGCTAGCTCATCTGCCAACCTAACTCGAACCAGCTGCGCCAAAAGCCACACCGAAGGCGAATTCCCCGCCTTGTTGACCTCTACACTGCCTATCACCGGCATGGGAAATCCGTCCTTAAACCCACATTCACATAGACAGCTGACCTGTCGCTTCGGATACTTCCTAAGCCACGGACCTAGCGCATCAATCGCAACCGGGGTGGGGGCCAAACTCCACCAGTCCCGATTACTTGTGGCTGGGGGCTGACACGCCCTCACCACTCTTTTCAACACACTTGAGTGCTGAGTGACCCCCACTACAGATGGAGCAGGCGTGCCAGAATTTGCAATCCGGAAAGGGGCAGGAAGACTTGTTGAAGCGCCAGCACAAGTCACCAGCTCCCCCCCTCCCCCCCGGAGTGCTCTGCAAAACAGGGGGGACGCCCGATCGAAAGGACCGATCCGCCAGCATGGGTGCGGCGACCCCACCTCTTTGCCCACCTACGCTACCCCCGCCAGGTCTGATCGCCATCTGTGTCAGCCAAAGATTAATGTCCTGCGTTCCCCACGACAACATGCGATTCTCCTCCATCTTATCACGGAATTTCTCATCGTAGTTGAGCCAAGCCCAACCCTCATGAGTCTGTGAGGCCTCTAGTATGGAATCCGTGTAAGCCAAAAGCATACCGTACTGCTCCGGGTGCGAATGACCCCATACACTAGCCAAGCGCAGGAAAGACCGAGTCCAATTAACCACATTCCGGGCCACTCTCTTGACCCTACCCGCCTTCTCGTCCTCCTTATGTTTTCGTCGACTATCCCCCGACCGTTTACGACCATCAAGTAAGCGGAAAATATCTAAATAGCGACGCTTGACAATCTTTTTCCGCAGTGTCTTTGGCACCCCCTCCCATAACTCAGAGAAAAACGCCACTGAGGGCACCGAACCCGCCTGTCCTGCGCCGACCTCCCCACCAGTTGTCCGGAGACTCCGGGACAAGTTGTCGGAAACCGAGCCGGACGAAGACTCAGAGGTTGATGAAGAGGAGGACCGCGAACGCCGCCGCCGGGGACATGAACGCCGCCTGCGCTTGGTCACTCGCGTCTTTCCCCCCTCTCCAGCCCCCGCGCTAGCAGCCGACTCACCTGCCGCTGGTGCTGCTACCTCGGGAGACACGCCCGTCTCCCGTGGCGTCGACGCTGACGCTGCCGCTCCTCCCCCATTTTCGACAGACACGGGGCCACCACTTGTGCTCCCCCGCCCGCTGTCCGTCTGACCCGCAGGAGCCACCAAAGGGTGCCCCAAGTAGTGCCAGCCGGTCGAAACCTGTGGAGAAAAAACAGGGAAAGGCGAAGGAACACCCGCCACTGGCCAAGGCGGCTGCCACGCCCCTAGCCAGTCGGCATGTGAAGAGCCTTGGCCCCCGCCTTGCCAATGCGCCCACATGGGCGAGTAAGCTGCCCCAGCAGGAGCTGAGCCACCCCCAGGACTTGCAGCATCCATCACCACACTGCTCGCCTGAGGAGCGACCCCGTCAATCCCCCCCACTGGACTTGTGGCCGCCCCCAAGCCACCCATAGGACCGGGGGCCTCTCCCAGCCCCAAAGCACCTCGTGCTGGGCCTTTTGACTTACCCCGCCGGCCCCCAGCTAAAGGGCCAGCCGAAACCCCCCTGGCCCTGGCCCCCCCCTCCCAAAATGAGCTGGGCGGCCCCCAGGAGCGGGCCCCCCTCCCCGAGAACCGCCCGGCTTAGCCTTGCCATACCCTTCACGCTGTCGGGCACCCGTTGTCCCTCCGCCGGCCATGGGAAAATTAAAAAAGGCTGGAGGAACCCTGGAAATGAATTAATAGCGGGTTGAACTCTTTTTTTTTTTTTTTTATTCGGAGATTGAAGCACCCTAAAGAGCCCCACTGCTTTGGCCACCAATGTAATTGTGGGGGGGGGGGGAACATTAGCACACTGCCTTATGCCACCCAGTATTTCTGTGCCTCATAAATTAACACCTCAGCCAGCCTTGTTCATTGGGCACTTTGGGGGATTGAAACTCTGATCCCTGCACCATTGGTCAGGCTGTGGCTCTGGATGGAATCGAGGCACTACCCCACGAAAGACCCACTTGCCTGCAGCAGATCCTCTGCCCTCAGCTACAGCCACCGCGAGCCTCCGACTCCCCCGTCGCTGCACAAAAGCTGCCCAGCGCACGTTGCAGCCTCTCGTGTTGCTTCTTGCTGCTGGCCCAAGGCCCACGCCGTATCCTGCTCCGCAGTCTGTCCGGCGCCTCCAGCCTCGACCCAGCAACTGCCGGAGCAGTGCTGGGTCCCCGCACTACCCACCCCCCCCCCCCCCCGTTGCCGACTCCCAGCCCTCTCATTGGCTCCCGGGCGTTTAAAACGCCGAGGGGAGCCAATGAGGGCGCCAGGCCGCGCGGGGCACCGCCGAGCCGCGCGCCGCCGAAACTCCGGGGGGGGGGGGTGATCGGCACGCCGCCCCCCCGGTTAGGAGCGGCCACGCGGACGGGGCCCGCGGCCTTACTAATCACGAGCATAATATCCCTCAATGGCATTTGTTTCCTAGCCTTGTTAACAATGCACAGATCTAGAAATTATCTGTTGTAGTTTGTTTATGCCGGAAATATTTCAGCAGTTTGTTTCACCCCAGTTCTTCTTTCCATCTCTTTTCTTCATAGTGGGAGTTGTAAACTGCAAACAATTACAAAAGAAAACCAGCTTCATTATCCGCCTCCGCTTCTGCTTGCCTCTCTGCCTCCAGCATACAGAAGGCTGAAGAAATGATTGTCAGTGATGTGCAGACCTATAATTATGGTCCATTGTAAGAACTTCCTGCATTTTGTATGAAATTACTTTTGTTACTGTCGAACTGGTTAAGATCAAGCTGCTAGCAAATTCTGGTGTTTTGATTAATGCCATCTGTGGCATAATGTGCTGGATTATTAATAATAGATTTTATGAGCGGAAGGCATCTGTCTGGAAGTTGTTAGACATCATACAGACTCAGGCAGCATACAGTATAAAAGGTGTGAAATCTGTAAGACATTCTGAAAGAAAAGCCTGCTTTTCCTTCCGCCATCACTCCAGCTTACTCAGCAGACCAGCTGTGATTAAAATAAGACTCTGTGGTCAGAGCTAAGGGAAGGTTATCCTTTTTGTCCAAAACATTAAACAAATGAAAATGTCAAGCAACGTGTCTATAGCAGCATCTACTGGTATTGACAAAACATATTAGCCCATAGTTCACAACTGCATCCAGAGTGAGCACAGCCTGTGGTATATAAAACTGTACATGTGTGTGTGTAGGGGGGGGGAGGGGAGGGGGGAAGGGGGTGCTGTTGAGCACAGCACATGAGCAGACAGTTACTGTTTGCAACCGTTACTTGGTTTCCATGACAGATGCTGACTTTTCAGTTTTGGTCCACTTTTGTGGAATTCTTTTCCTCCACATTAGAGAGGAACTGTTCCAGGTCATCAATGTTATTGTTTCCAGTTTATCTTGTTAATTATGTTAACTGTTAAATGTAACTGTTCCAGTTTTGAGTTCCTAGTAAACCGCTTTGATTCACGAAAGGCGGTAAATAAGCGCAAAAAAATAAATTAATTAATAATATGCTCCATTTTAAGGTGGACTTGAAGACATGCCTCTTCACTCACTTTTGACAGTGTGTCATGGTATCAGGGTTGACTCCTTTCCTTTACCTCTTTTTTGCTTGTCCAGAGCGGATCAGTCTTACAGGCAGCACTATTTTTTTTCATATTGTCAGTGCAGTGGATTGCAACACTGAGTCACTGACAATATGGTTGAGGGGGCGCCCCATCGAGCCATATAAGGAGGATACGGTGGTGATCAGGCACATAGCTATTGACAGCACTGTACGTACACCTGATTGCTACCATCTGTCTCCTCAGATTTACAATGAGGGCTTGCAATACCTGCATTGGCAGGCACTGTGGGACTTTTCCCATGAAACCTGATGAGGCATGTAATGCGGTTCTCCAAGGGAAATCTGAAACCTTCACGGTATCTTCAGGTGCTAACCTGGGAATGCACCCTGCAGATACCACAGGGGTTTTTTCCTTACCATGTGGTTTTGGCACCTAACACACCGCAATAGCTGCCAAACCCTACCACGGTTTAGGAGACATGCCCCTTTGACTCTATAGCAAGCTTCATTTCACGTTGTTTTGTATCCCTTACCAATGCTTTGCATCAAACTTGCCAGTGATTATGCTGTTTCCTGTTTTCTTCAACCAGATCCTTTTTTTCATATTTTTAAAGCTATTCTTTTGGCTATAAGAACCTTTTTCACCTTACCTTTAAACAATGTTGGCTGTTTGAACTTGCAAGCTGGCATTTTTAACAACATCCATTCCTGATGTAAACTCTCAACTTCTATGGTTACTCATTTTATTTATTTATTTGTTACTATTTTTCCTCTTTGTGCTATGGTCTCCATTTTGAAAGTTAAATGCTAGTAAAGTAGATTTCCACAGCATCTTTGCTCCGGTCATTAAGTCAAATTTGATTATGTTATGATCACTACTGCCAACTGACCCAACACTGTTACCTCTTATACAAAATCTTGAGTTTCACTAAGGAGTAGGTCTAAAATAATTCTGCCTCTTGTTGGATCGTCAACCAGCTGCTCCAGGAAGCAGTCATTTATTTAATATAGGAACTTCAGCATTCTACATCACTCTGATGTGATGTTTATCCAGTCTATATTGGAGTATTTGAAATTACCAATTATTGTGCTGCCAAAAGTGTTAGATTCCCAATTTCTGATAAAATTCCATCATCTGTCTGTGCATTCTATCCAGGTTGAAGGTAGTATGCTCCTACCATTATTTTCTTCCCCTTCTCACATGGAATTTCTATCCATAAAGATTCAGTGGTGCATTTTGTTTCCTGAAGAACTTTTGTTCTATTTGACTCAATGCCCTTTTTACATACAGTGCCACACCTCCCCCCCCCCCAACCTACTTGATCCATCCTATCATTGCAATATCATTTTTACCCTGGTATTGCATTTTCCCATTGGTTATCCTTTCACCGGGTCTCTGAGATGCCCATTTTATCTATCACTTCATTTAGCACTAAAAATTCTAACTCTTTCAGCTAGCCAGTTGGTGCCCCCTTCTCTTCCCTGTTCAAAATTAACTAACCTGGCATAGAAAAACAGGCCAGGTCAAAAGAGCTGAATCACAATAAGAATTTTTTTGTCGGACTGTTTGCAAAAAGGGAGTAAAATCCCTCATGAAACAAACTTTCCGTTTTAATTGATTTTAAATAGGCAAGAAAAGCAGGCAAGAAAATAGGCAAGAAAAGCAACTTCCATGATGATCAAATTGTCGATATGTATATAATTTTCTCCTATTATGCCTTTATATATTGCGACTCTGTTGTATATTTACACTGGTGTTCAAACTGTAATTTATGCCAATGATATGTATAACTGTAATTGTGCCATTGTTAATCACCCCCCTTATCTTGTCCCCTCTCCCGTGTCTTGTACAATAATTTGTAATTCATACTGGTGTTTAAACAGTAATTTATTTGCCAATCAATTGTATAACTGTAATCTTCTCGTTGTTTATCCTCCCCTTGTCTATTCCCCTCTCCCTGTGTTGTACAACGATTGACCGCTTCTGATCGCTGGAAGGAGCGGTGTATAAATGTATGCCAAATAAATAAACGGTGTCCAGTTATTCTCGTTGCCTCATTTGAGATAGTTTTAGAAGCACTTGACACAGGGTTTAATTCCCCGAAATGCGCGCGTCGTGCTGATCTATTTCTGGAAGAGCAACGTTTTGTTGGGGCAGTGTCAACAAAGGACTTGAGATAAGTGCAGAGATTCTTTATTATGAAAGAAAATTTTTTATCGGTGAAGGGTTACTAATAAAATAAAAGAAGCTAGCAGTCTGGTGGGGGACTGGATCCACCTAGTCCCTCCTACGGCTTAGCTCCGACAAAAATATTTAGAATTAAGGTTTTTCAATGGAGAGGTTTTTTTTTAATTGATTCCTTTTTGTTACTAAATAAATAAAAATAAAATAAAAATTGCACCACTTGGCTTGAAATGGCAGCACTTAGCTTGAGTTGACCACAGTCAAGATCCACCAAGGAATATGCAACGATGCAGCACTGTGTTTTGAACCCATGAACTTTCTTCAAAGGGCTCTCTGTCAGGTATACTGCCCAAATGACCCCAGGGGTCTGATCATCTAATGTCAATGTATTTCTGCGGTTCATATCATTAAAAATTCAGCTGCTGTTATATATAGTAGTAGTAGTACTCACAGTGTCTGACATCACCATCAGCTGACACAAGCTCCGACTATTTCACCTATCAACAACCCAACAAAAATGAATATGCAGTGATCGTGATGCATAGGTGCTCAAATAATGCTATGCCAATCCAGTTCTAAGTTTAAGCCATTAGGAGTCACAGTCTGTAAGGAAAGGATCTGCCGTTGCTCAATCAACTGAAGACAAATCACCTGATCACCCCTATAGGGGCTCAAAAGATCGCAATCAATCACTCTCCAGCAAAATTGTTGGAAAGAGTGATTGAACTGTACACAACGCTGTACCATTGCAGCTGTCATAGTCTGTGTATAGATTTTGAAGAATGTTCTGATAGACGGATCCTGATAGCACAAATAGTGCACCCCATATATTTAAGTCTACACGGACAGAATAATAAATAAACAACATAATCAGAGCTGCATGTAGTGTACCAACGAGCTCAATATAACTTTTTAGTGGATGGATCAGTCCAAACATCACCTATCAAAGCCTGATCACAGAACTTACATCCTGTACAATAAAAATGACCCAGCTCAGAAGACATTAAAGATGTCATATCATTGCCATGTGAGGGTTGCACTAGCAGATCTCTTATATTCCTGCCTCTGGTATAGGCTATTGTAAGTTCTTTCTGAAAACAATGGTGTAATTGAACAACATGCCAATGTTTCCTTAAAAGAGCTGTCACCTCAGACGTGTGATCCATGAATGAGAGGATACCACTAACTAGTCATCTCTTCTTCACTGAGAGAAGGAGGTGGTAGTGATAGTAGAAGGGGGACACAATAACCATTCCCTGTGGGTGTACAGGGCTTGTTTGTAGACTCTATAAATAGCATCATGAGGATGACCCTGAGAGGCTAACCTATCCCTTAATTCATAGGCATGGACTTTAAAATCCTCTATTGAGCTGCATATCTTTCATCTGCACAAAAACTGACCATATGGGAGACCCCTCTTGAGCGATCCTGTATGGTGGCTTTAGTATCATAAGAGATTATTTGTTTGAACCGGCTTACAAAAGAGAATAGTAACCAACTGGTCATCCTTTTTGAAGACTGTAACATCCAAAAATTCTTCTGATTGAATATTAATCTTAGCTGTAAACTTAATATTTGGTTTACAAGTGTTGATCCATTCCAGGAAACTAAGGGGCATGTTTACTAAACCGTCTTAATGTTACCGGCGCTAGTTGCAGCGTTAATGTGAAGAATGCCATATAAGGTAGTGGGCGTTCCGGAGGCAAGGTAGCAAGAATCTGTACCACGTGATAGAGGGCGCCTTGGCTCATTAACGTGCGGCAACCTTAAGTCCATGCCAGCGCTATGCTAGATGCTGTAGAGATGTAGCCCACTGGTTATTACAATGACTGTGGAGGCAGAGGTCATAAGTTCAATCCCACAGTTGTGTTATCTAATGATGTCTGAGGGATTTCCTTTTAATTTAAATCAGTGCTGCCAGCAAAAAAACCCTCTCAGTGCCGTAACCTAAGGCACCCTATAGGGCAAATCATAAAGTGCCCTGTCTGTCAAGGCACCTTATAATGTGCCCTATAGGGGGTGCCTTATGAGGCACCCTAAGGTTACAGCAGTGTGAGGGTGGTTTTGCTGGCAACACTGATGTAAATGGAAAGGAAACCCCTCAGAGGGCCTTAACAAAGAAAACCACTGCAGGATTGAACCCATGATCTCTGTCACCACAGTCATTGTAGTAACCAGTGGGCTACATCTCCATAGCTTCTAGCACAGCACTGGCTGGCTACAGAAAGACTGCAGGTCACCGCACAAACTGTCTGCTGTGGTTACCAGGATAGGGTATACTCACCCATACCAATAATGCACTGCACATGCAGATCAGCAGCCTACATCTGATCACAAGATAGGGTATGCGCCGCCAAAGTACCTCGGCCTGGTAGGGGGAACTGACCATGTGTGTTACTGGCACAGAGTAGCTACAGACCGTGGCATTGTGCAGTTCCTGCGCTCACACTGATGGTGAGGTGGGGCGCCCAGCACCATTACCTCAGCACCTGGCATGGCTGAGATAGGCTGTGCTGCAGGTTCCCATCAGTGCCAGTGTGATGTAAACATGTGCACTGTAGACACACCTATAATACACCTGTGTCCATCTGTATTTCCCAGTCACATTTAACCCTTGTGGACTATGATGCACCCAGAGTAGTGCATAACCTCTGTGGTTGCCATGGTCACATGTTATAGGAGAAGGGTGTTGTGTGGACCCCAAAGCGGATTATGTAGCACCACCCAACCCACCCTCTTGGGGTCAGGGTGTGGGACAGAATCTCCTACCAACAGATCCACACTCTACATTGGAGGCAGTAGAGGGGACCACTACCCCAGTCCTGCTGGGGAATAGGCACCCTCCAGGGCAGTCAATGCAGATCTGTATGTATTTCATAGGGCAATGGCAGACAGGCAGTAGGCCTGGAAAAGCTCAACTGCTCCCCACCACAATCTGACATTCACCAGCAGAGGGCACAGTCAGTCTCCACCCGCTGCACACTGCAAGGTGTTCCAACCATACACATGCTAATGGCAGACAGTCTGCTAGCTAGTACATGGTGCATGTTCTGGGAGGAACTGTGTGCCTCCAGAAGTGGGATGGACATGCACACACACCAAGCAGGTATGTCAGTGATTTGGCCCCAAAAAAAGGAAACTCATAGATATCACTTAAGAAAAATACTGTATAGCGCTATGTGGGAACCTGGCCATGCCATGATCACTGCTCAGTCAGGGTGAGCGTGGCCACCCTGTCCATGCAGGTGGGGATCGGGCACTACAATGTCCCAGCCATTTCCCTATGCCCTGTGCAGATGCATTCTGCCCAGACCGCTGTGTCCGGGCCTTACCCACAATACCTTGTTCCTCATTATGCACATTAGCAGGCTAACACTGGAAATAGTGCAAGCATTGGGGGCTCATTATGGTGTAGGCAGCCACAAAACACTGGATAGACATACACACACTCCCACACCTATTTCAGCATTGTGCAAAGATAGAGGTGGTTGGCAGCCCTGGCTGCTGCACCAGTCCTAAACACAGTGCAGGCATTGCTAAGATATGCAGTTGCTGGTATTGGTAGCTGCTGCTCCGCGCAGGGCCCAACAGTCTGACTCTTTGAGTCTTTGGATAGTGGAGCCTGTGGGTGTGGGTGTTTGTGCCCCTGTTGGCCGGTGCTCTAGGCAGTGCACATGTTTATTGTGTATGTGTGCTATAGGGTAAAATATAGGGCCATTGTCTTCAGGGGCCACAGCTGGGACTTAAACCTGTGACCTTCTGCCCCCGAACACACTGGCTGTGTGCACTGCACCAAACTGTTGCCACAGATACAGGTCAGTCCCTGGGGATACCATTACTGTTCTTCAGACAGCCCTTGTCTGTTGCACTGCATGCCACCCACCTAAACAGGGCTTGGCCTTGGTCTGCTGTGGGCATCTGCCACTGCCCCCTCCACCACCAGCACCCCTCCCCCACCATGCTGACATGCCCTTATGCTTGTGGTGCTGGTGGTACGCAGTCCCAGGCCATCCAGTGTGCATGTAGGCGACTGCCTATGGTGTGGTATCTGGTGTAGGGGTGCCTACATAGACATCCATGCTTCCCCCCGTTGCCACCTGTCAATGTTATGTGCCCTTTGGGGTAACCTCTGGGTACTGTCCCCTGGGACACTGTGGGGCACACACTCGTGGGGATGTTGCTGGCTTGCTGATTTGCAGTTTCTGTGTTCCTATGTGCCACCTAGGCATCTGCCTAGTCCACCCTGTGCCCCAGCTGCCCCACTGCATGCCCCGCCTGCAGCCCCTTGTACCCCATTTGCAGCCTCACAGTAGTGCCCTTTCGTACTTGGGCACTATGCTATTGCTGCACATGTATCACTACTATCACTTTTCATGGTTTCCCTGCCTTTGCTGTACATTGCTGACTGAACTGGTTTTTCTCTCCTGCAAATGTGCCTCTAGCACAAGGTTTTCACTGGTGCTAATTTTCAGACCTCCATTTCACAACATTGGTGTGCATGGAGCCTCTCCCCATCCACTCTCTGCCCATTGACCCCTTCTCTCTGCCCTCTGGGAAGCCTTACTCCACCCTCTGTGTGCCTTAATGCTGCAGGAGACATGTTCGCACGAAACCTCACGCTATCGCATGGTAATGTTACTTTATCACACGCTAACGTTACGTATTATGCGCTAACGTTACATATCATGCGCAAACTGCACCACTGCAACGTTATCGCTGTTTAGTAAACATACCCCTAAGTAAGTCCACCTGGGACCCAGTCCAGATCAAAAAATGTCATCAAAAAAATTTCTTGCACAAGGGAATAAATCAATACCATCAATAAGGATAGATCAAATGTCTCCTCAAAATCAGCCATGTATAATGTGGCTACAGACAGTGCCACCATGGCTCCCATGCATCACCCATGACCGAGGATCCATTTCTATTGCTGTCTCACTAGATCTGTCTGCCGCCTTCGAGCTTGTGGATCACCGTACTCTTCTAGCATGCCTTCACGACATCGGGCTCCCTGGTTCTGTCCTACTCTGGTTCCGCTCATTTCTTACCAACAGGTCCTTTTCTGTTCTTACAGGTCTCTCCTCTTCCCCCTCTACCCACCTTCCCTGTGGTGTTCCCCAGGGCTCTGTCCTTGCTCCTCTTCTATTTAATATTTTCATGGCCCCCCTTGCCCTCTTAGTTCAGCAACACAGTATCTCAGCCCACTACTACGCAGACGACATTATCCTTCTCCATCTCACAGATGCAGCCTCCCCTGATCTTACATCTGTTACATAAGAACATAAGATATGCCATACTGGGTCAGACCAAGATCCATCAAGCTCAGTATCCTGTTTCCAACAGTGGCCAATCTAGGTTATACGTACCTAGCAGTATCCCCAAGAGACACAGGTTCCACAATGCTTGCATTGGGTCATCATTGATATCCTGGGTCCATTTTTAATAATGGTTTATGGACCTTTCCTCCAGAAACTTGTCCAAACCTTTTTTAAACCCAACTACACTAAATTCCTGTCTAGCCTCCATTGCCTCTTGGTTCTCTTCTAATTTTCTGCACATCAACCCTTCCAAAACCTCAGCTATCTGGTTAACCTCTGGTGCCCCTGCCCCCCCTCCCCCCTTGCTCTTCTTCTCTCTTCCTCTCTAATTCCAGTTGTTTCCTCTCTGCGATATCTTGGAGTTACCTTGGATTCTGCCCTGTCCTTTAAAGAACACATCTCTTCAGTAGTACAGCGATCATTTCACACTTTGAGACAACTCCGCGCAGTCCGTCCCTTCCTATCAGTCCCCTCCATGACCACGTTGCTCCTGTCCCTCATAGTGCCCGTTTAGATTACTGCAACATTTCTGTAGCAGGCCTTCCTCAAATACAACTCCGAAGATTACAGCTAGTTCATCACAAAGCCACCCGCATTCTGACTCATGCCTCATGTTTCGACCACATTACCCCCATTCTGACTCATCTACATTGGCTTCCGATCCGATATCGGATACAATACAAAGTGCTTATCTATGTTCATAAAACCATTCACACCGGCACCCCCCCTTTACCTCGCAGACCTGATTCATTTTCATATACCTCATCGTTCCCTTAGGTCAATCCATTCCAATCGCATGTTCCTTCCTTCCCCATCTCAGGCCAACCTTGAATCCACCCATTCCTCTGCTTTTTTCTATCTGGGTCCCTGGCTCTGGAACTCGCTTCCCCCTGCCCTCCGCCTAGAGTCTTCATATAAAACATTTAAAACCAAGTTAAAAACACACCTATTTTGCACCGCCTTTGACCTTCCCTTTCCCTCTGCTCCATTATCCCCGCCCCTCCCCCCCACCCCCCCCCCCGCTGACCCTGATTGCTCTCCTCCCCCATAAACACTAAGCCTCTACCCTCTATCTCTGTCATCTCTATCCCGTCCACCATAATCTGGCGTTCTTTTCCTTTTCTTCAGCAGTCTCAAATTTTTGTATTGTAAACCGCTCTGGTACTTCTAGTATGAGCGGTATATTAAATCCTCAATAAAGATAAAGATAAAGATTGCTATACTGAAGTTCTGTAAAAAGAAACTGTCATCATATAAAAGGGAAGGTTTGTCTCATCAGGGATTTTATCGCCTTTTTGCAAAAAGTCAGACAAAAAAAATTCATATTGTGATTTAGCTCTTTTGACCTGACCTGTTTTTCTTTAGATTTACTGGTTGCCTGGTATTGATTTTGTAGGGTTGATCATTTTGGGCTGTTTTTAGGGAAGGCAAAAAAGGAACTAGGGCCACTGACATGGCTGATTGAAGTTTTTGAGCTTCCTGGGTCTGCAAATAAACTGATAAATCTGAGGCTCTACTTTGGGTACAGAATTGTGGAGAAAGGATTGGTAGGCCTTCCTACTTAGTTGGGGAAGGGGCTGTATAAAATACTTGGGGATTTATCTTAGTAAAAGCCCTCCACAGCTGTAGAAGAAAAACATAGTGGAATAATTTGAACAGATTAAGCAGTTATGCCCAGGTTGAAAGGACCTGCCACTGTTATTATTTTGGAGGATAACTCTGGTAAAAATGGTGTTAATACCAATGATTTTGTACAAATTGCAAATGCTGTCAGTATGGATAAGACTGATGGAGTGTCAGTACAGGAGTACAATAAGAGTATTTGGGCATCATGCAGTGTGAGAATGGGATACCCTAAATTGAAAATGCATTGGAAGAATGGTGGAATCTCGCTGCCAGACATCAGTATATATCAGCCATGTCCAACAGGTAGATCACAATCTACCTGTAGATCATGGAAAGGTCAGAGGTAGATCGCCAGCCCCACTTGGCTCCATCTCTCCAGCAGCTCGCCCCGTCGCTAGGAGAGAGCTCGTGCTGGCAAGTCATCTGCCGAGGGCTTGCCGCCGCTGCTGATCCTTTGCCTGTCGTTTTTCCTGCCTGCGGGAATCTTGTCTGCGGGTGTATTGGGGGCGCTTGTTGTTTTCATGCCAATAGTTTGTGGGTACCCCAGGGGGCCGCCTCCCACACCCCACAACGAGACGCCACAGGCCCGGCATCATACCTGGTCTCCTGCCTCTTAGAATCACCCATTCCTGCCCCTGCCCCAACACCCCTTAGAAGTGTGCTATATACCGAGCGATATCCATTCGCCTGGGCTTTACCTGAATACACTTACCGTATTAGTTGTGTCGTGTGTTGGTCATTGGTCGCTTTATAGTTCACTTTCATTAAACATTTTCGGGCAGACACAACAAAGTGTCAAGAATTTGGTGATTTTGGAGGGCTTTTCCAATTTTGTTCTAACTTACTTATGCCTTCCCTTTGAATTGGTTCAAGCCACAGTGACTTTTGTTTGCCTCTGCAATTTTATTTTGCCTTGCCTTTGCGTTGATTCTACACTATGTGCAGAAGTTATTAAATCGCGTGTGGTTGTATTTGAACTAGTTTGGTGGTATTTGATTTTATCTGGTTTGCTGGATAGGTGTTTGAGTTTTTTTATGATTGTTTAGTGGTATTTGATTACTGGTGCCAGTATGATGATTTCTTATTTTTACTTTTAGAACTGCATTTGTGGTATTGGCATCTCCAGTCCTTGTATTGCACATCATCCAGAGGTCTTCAGTTCCTGTTGATCTTTAATACTTTGGGACAGTGACAGCCACCCCAGTTTAACGAAGATGAGTGTTCCAAAGAAGAGCAAAATCTACCACTTTCAGGATGAATGGGAAATGGACTACTTCTTCATCATGGTGAAAGACAAGTGTTGTTGTCTAATTTGTAACACCCCAGTATCCTTGCCCAAAAAGGGTAATCTGGAACGTCATTATAAGGCTCTGCATAACAATAAGTTTGATGCTGATTTTCCACTCAAAAGTGAAATTTGTAAACTGAAGCTCAAAGAACTTAAATCGAAATTGGCTACTCAGCAACAGTTGATGGCGAAACCAAGGTCACATTCGGTCAATGCAACCATAGCATCCTTCAAGGTCAGCAACCTGATCACAAAGAAATGCAAACCTTTCACTGAAGGGGAAATTGTAAAAGATTGTTTTCTTGAAGCAGCTGACAATCTTTTTGAAGGATTTAAAAATAAGAAAGAGATCATAGCTGCTATTCAAGATGTACAATTGTCAAGAAACACCGTTGTGCGGCGAATAGAAAACATGTGTGGAGACACAACTGAACAATTGTTGGAGGATGTTTCAAATTGTGTTGCTTTCTCACTGCAACTGGATGAATCTACAGACATAAAGAGACATAGCACAGTTACTAGTCTTTATCCGGATGGTTTTTGAAGACTTCAGTGTTAAAGAAGAACTACTTGGAATGATTTCTTTAAAAGGGAGAACTACCAGTCAGGAAATATTCAGTTCTTTCCATTCTTTTGTGACAAAGTGTAATCTTCCATTGCATAGACTTGTTTCCATCACTACTGATGGAGCAAGAGCAATGACAGGTGAGGTTAACTGTTCCATAGCCCTCTGAGACAGCATGACAACTTCCCAGATTTCCTTTCTTACCACTGCATCATTCACCAACAAGTTTTGGCAATCAAGAGACTTAATACAAAGACTGTCATGGACATCACTTTCTTAATTGTAAATTCAGTTTGTGGAAGATCACTTCAAAGACGGCTTTTCAATCTTACTCTTGGTGAAGGGGCATCGGAAATTATTTTGCACACAGATGTAAGGCACAAATTTCTGCAAAGATTTTGTGATTTGATGAATGAAATAAGAAGTTTTTTGAAGGAGAGGGGAGATGACCAAGCAGAGTTGGAAGATGAGGAGTGGTTATGTGATCTGGCATTTCTTGCTGACTTTACAGGTGAACTAAGTGATATGAACCTTGAACTACAAGGTAAAAATAAATGTATTGGTGAGATGATGACTACAGTTTCATCCTACAAGAGCAAATTTGAACTAAAGATGACTGACCTTGCAAACAACACTTTTGATCATTTTCCTAATACGCAGGACCATCTGGGACAATATCCAAATTAATGTTTTTCAGAACGAGAAGTATGTGACAGAAATCTGTTCTGTTATCCAGGAATTTGAAAATAGATTCTGTGACTTCCCAAAAATTGGAACAGTTGTGGAGTACTTGTCATACCCATTCAAAGTAGATGTGGACATTAAAGAAACTGCAGCTGCTATCAGTAAAAATTACTCATTGAATTACTCATCTCTTGAATACAAAATATTAACCCTTAAAATGACATTTTTCTCAAGACCCATGCTGAGCAAGAATCGTTTTGGAAGCTAATGCCTAGTGTAATGGGGAAGAGACGTCCTTTGCCATGCAAACAGAGGAACTTGAGAGAAGTAGGTCTGTTGCTGACAGGAAGGCAAAGCACAGGACTCCCAGTTGCCAGGAGCAACATAAACAAACCCAGCCACGAGTTCAGCAGCCCCACCCAGCTAGCAAACAATCCCCATCTCCTGAGCCCAATAGTTTTCACCTGAGAGGGGGAAGGGCTAGATTAGCTCCAAACCAGACATATAAGAAACGCTCATTAGAGTTTCAGTGTGAAGGGCAGCAAAGGAAGCAAGAGAAACACGGGAAGCAAAGAGCAGGAGGAGCAGAGGAACTGGAGAACGAGAGAGAGAGAAAGCTTGGACAGACCCAGCTGGGAAAGCTGAGTGAGCTGAAGTCTGAGACTCAGAAGCAACGTGTGTTTCAGTGTGGAAGGAAACACGAGAGAAAGTACGTGAGTGACTCAGAGGATTGTGATTCTGAGAGTGATAGAGAAATACAGGAAGTAACCAGCAGGAATAACTGGAGGAGCAGGGCCCAAAAACCCTGTGGCAAGAACTCCAGGCAATTGTCCTATTGGGAAGAAACACAGAGGGAAACGTTACCGGTAAAGCTATCTGGGAAGCACTTGCAACCTCCAGGGAGTGAAAGGTATTCAGTGGAGGACATTTGCATGTCAGAAGAAGAGGTGGAAAAGCCTAAGTACAGAGGAAAACCTCTGAGGTTTAAACCCCTTCCTGACCAGGCTGTGCACGGACTTTCCCCTTTCTCTAAGCCAGAAGGTAGGCTGTCTAATTACTATAAGGATAAAAGTGGTTATAAGAAGTTCTCTTATAAAAACCCTAAAGGGTGTTACTCTCCTCTCTGCTATTCTAAGATATATGGTCATACTGAACCCTATCTCATGGAGGGCTTGATAGAGAAGCCTCAGGAACAGATAGAGGGTAGAAGTTTGGAAACGTTGTATACCAAGCAGAAGTTGTACTTACCAGAGAATCAGCATGAGTCAATGCTGATTGATCCTCAGGAAGAAGAAATATCAGATAACCAAATGGACTGTACTTAATGGTTACTGATGATATAATTTCTCTGTGCTGAGCCAGGTGATGTGAAAGCTGTTTAAACTGGCAGTTGAAGAGCACAGGATTTTCCTTGCTTATACAAAGTGACTGTATGCTGTAAATACCGTGGAACTTTGGATTTAAGTTGAGAAGCTGTTATTGTTTCCTTTCTTATTTTGTGCCAGAGTGTATGGCCTTTTTGTCCTGAGTTAGTTTGTGTTTGAATCCGCCCCGGGAGGGGAATTAAAAGCCTGTCATTGCCTGTACCACTCGCACCACAACTGCATCTTATTGAAAAGGGAAAATACTACAACTCCCAGGAGGCAATGCAACCCTAAAGCATTGCTCCAGTGTTTCAATAAAGGGTCCCCAGGCCGTCTATCCCGTATGCCTAAGCTACGGGCCAACTACTGGTGACACTAGAGACAAATTTTCCAACTTGAGAAGATGCAGTGAAGCTGTACACTCCTGTTTCGGTTCAACTTATTTGTGTGAATTTGTGTTTTCCCATCTGAAAATGACAGAGTACACAATGTTACATGATAGATGAACATCTCCAGGATTCCCTGAGACTGGCCCTCACACAATACTCACCCAACTTCAAAAAGCTGGTGGATGAAATGTAGGCTCAGACATCTCACTAATGAGCAAGAGCAAAATATTAAAAATTGTGCAAGATCAGCCTGGATCAATACTTGACCTAAATTTAACACAAATTACTCAATAAAAGTTAAAGAAAGTTATTACTCCATAAAACTTTAAAAAAAAATGTACTTTCCATTTCTCCTCGCAGTTCTTACTGGATCTTCGTCTCTCTGTTTTGTTTTTGCTTAATCAGCTTAACAGCTGAACACATCCAAGTAAATGACAGAAGGTTCATTAAAAATGGGGGGGGACTCCAACTTTATTGGGTTAAAATTTAATTTGAAACTAATTTGAAACTTAATTCTCATGGTGTTAGATCACTGGCACTTTTGGCCGGAAAAAGTAGATCACGATCTGTTAGAAGTTGGACATGCCAGGTTTATACCATATAGCTGCTATCATGAGATGGATTCATAAGGAATATACAGGACAGTAAGTTCTTGACAAATGGGCTATTAATAGTTAGAGTAAGCCCATTGTATTCATGGATGCCCTGCATATGAAAGGGGGAAATGGACCTGGAACAGGACATGGCAGTGGTGGCGAGTGAAGTTTGGGGGGGGGGGGGAAGACCCGGAGGTATCCCTGTTTCTGCAGTTGGTGAGGTACCTGAACTTCACACCTCAGCAGGAGAAACCCTGTTTTCTGGAAAGGTGACGGAAGGGATGTAAAGATCCGAGGCATTTAAAGGAGTCAAATGAGGAGGCTTTCCAACCTTTCATCAAGTTAAGGCTAAATGGGGTATACCAAATTCACACCTCCCACATTACCTCTAAATTTGTCATTATTATCATAAATTGCAAAGAAAGGCATCAACAGGGATGCAGCACATAGATGGACTTGACTTTTCTTAACCTCCTGGGAAACCTGAATAAATTAGAGACATGGTATAAAAGAGGCAGGAAGGAGCTGAATGAGAAACACCGGCAGGATTTAATACAGATGTGAACTAGGAACGGAGCGAAAGACTTACAAATGAACGTTAAAAAATATTTTGTCAACTTAAGAAAATAACAATAAACATAAATATTCAAGAAATGCAGTATACAGTTATGCACGAGGCTTATTATAACCAAGGCCATGGGAGGATGATCAATGCATGGCGGGTAAGGCCCAGCTAATTACCTGACTCCGCTCCTTTCTAGAATGCCATAAACTTAAAAAATATTTTACAGGCAACTGCAGCCATAGAAGAAGCTATTGAAACCACTTTAGAATGAACTTATGACTTTCTGATGCTGGGAGATACGACTTCATTGAAGGATAAAAATCTATTGAGAGGAAATAGGAACTTTATCCAAATAGAACCCCAACACTGCTGGGTTGGGCTGATGCATAAAATGGCTCAATTTGAATTATTAACCTGGAGAAATGCAAAAGAAAATGAATGGACAGCCTACAGGTTCTTTTGGAATCAACTCAATATTTATGACACAGCAGGTTAGATAGGAAAGCATTGGCATGAGAGAGAAGATGAGTATTGAGTGTGTGGAAGGATGTAAGGGAAATACTTGGGGAGGGGGTGCATACTGAAAAAGAAGCACTGGAACAAAGTAGGACAGCCCTAGAGGTGATCTCAGTGAGTCAGCCAAATGATTGTATGAAACCAATGTGGTTCTTGAAGTATTGTATAAGTGCTAGGGAAAGGTTTATGCAACATTGTGGTTTGGAATTGTCACTAGCTTGGATTAACTTGAGATGCATGCTCCTCTTAGATGCAATAAACAATTGCAATTGTAGATATACTATTGTTGTTGTTGTTGTTGTTGAGTGCCGTCGAGTCGGAGTCGACTCATGGCGACCCTCTGGATAGCTATCCTAAATTGTGTTCGGTCTTCAGTCAGGCGTCTCATTGTTGACAGACTGGTACCCATACCTGCTGTTATTGTATTGATCCATCTCATTGCTGGCCTTCCTCTTTTGCGTTGACATTCTATCTTGCCAAGCATAATGTCTTTCTCTAATGATCTCTCTCTTCGCATGATGTGTCCAAAGTATGAAAGTCGAAGTCTCGTCATCTGAGCTTCTAAAGAAATACTATTATTAATCTGTAACTTATCATTAAAATCATCTGCAGTACCCTGAAGATTGGAGGGTGGTCAATGAAATGCCAGTTTTTAAAAGCGGTTCCAACAGTGATATGGAAAACTACAGATTGGCAAGCCTGACATTAGTGCTGAGCAGAATGGTAGAAGATATTATATAGAAGAAAAGGCCTGGCGAACTACTTCCGGTCATACCTTGCCAAGAAAACTCAGAGGCTGCCAGGTCACCAGCAGTCAGCATTGACTTGACAGCATTAAAAAAAAATACAAACAACAAAATAATTGAACATATAGATAGATAACATAGTTTAATGAGAAAAAATGGATGTGCCCCAGGAAAGTTTTGCTTCATCAATCTGCAACATTTTGGAAGGCATGAACATGGCCGGGTTGACTCCCTGTCCAAGCATTGCACTTGCACAGGGTGGCGGCTCTGAGGGGGCAGCTCCAACTTACAGTGCATCAGTTTGGGCCCCAGTGGCAGAAGATCGCAGAGTGGCAGCAGTCCTGGCCAAGTGAGGTAACCACCTTAGGCAGCAAGTGTTGGAGGGTGGCAAGAATGCTTCCAACATGTTGCTGTGGTGACTGCCTCAGTTTGCTCCACGTCAGGCAAACATCACCTGCTGCTGCCTCATCCTCTCTTTGCTCTTTTGCCTGAACACCACTACTGCTTTCTGGATGAGCAGCAGCAGCAATAAAAGAGTGAAAAGGAGCGGGGCCTTCAAGCTTGCATGCACACTAAGATGTGGCTGGTCCCGCCCCCTCAGATAAACACTTCCTGTTTTTGAAGGGCAGGTAGTACACGTAAACTCGATGGCTCCGCACCTGCTTGCTCTTCTATTGCTGTTGCTGCACATCCAGGAAAGCAGCAACAGTGTTGAGGCAAAAGAGAGAAGAGAGCAGGGAAAAGGAAATGGGCAGTGCAAACAAAATGTACTTTGGAGAAAGGAAGATGACTTGGGGAGGAAGAAAAAAAGGGGAGATATGAAGGGGGGAATTAGTAGCTAGAGGGCAGGATAGAACCCCCACAGAACACATTAAGACACTGAGGGATACAGGGAAGAGAGGTTTGAGTGACATGGGAGGGAGAAAAAAGATAGAAAGCCGTGTTTAATGTACATTAACAAGTTAAGTTACAATGTAAACCACTTTGACAGATATGATAAACCAGTATAAAAAGACTGTTAAATAAACAAATAAAGTCAAAAGATACTGGACCAGGGTGAAGGAAAGGGGGACAGAAGGGGATAATGAATATGGGGGAGGGAAGGGGATAGAGACAGACAAAGGAAATGCTTGACATCAAGGGAATAGGGAGATAGGGAGGATGCTGGGCATTGGGAGGACAGGGATACAAAGAGGGGATGCTGGACACTAGGAGAGTAGGGTAACAGGAAAAGCTGGACATGGGGAGGAAAGACAACACAGGAGAGATACTGGACATAGGAGAAGGGATAGAGACAGAGAGAGAGGATACTAGACATGTGAGTGAATAAGGAAGTAGGGATAGAGACAAAGAAGGAGGATGCTGGATATAGGGGATAATAGGGGTTCAAAGAGGGATACTAGAGGAAGGGGTAGAGACAGAGATGATGCTGGAGGAAAAAGGAAGAGAGAGTGAGAGAGAAGATGCCGGAGGAAGAGGAAGAGAGAGTGAGAGAGAAGATGCTGGAGGAAAGAGGAAGATAAAGTGAAAGAGAAGATGCTGGAGGAAGGGGGGAGAGAGTGAGAGAGAAGATGCCTGAGGAAGGGTAGAGAGAGTGAGAGAGAAGATGCCGGAGGAAGGGGGGAGAGAGTGAGAGAGAAGATGCCGGAAGAAGAGGAAGAGAGAGTGAAATAGAAGATGCCGGAGGAAGGGGGGGGGGGAAAGAGTGAGAGAGAAGATGCCTGAGGAAGGGGAGAGAGAATGATTGAGAAGATGCCTGAGGAAGGGGGAGAGAGTGAGAGAGAAGATGCCGGAGGAAGAGGAAGACAGAGTGAGAGAGAAGATGCCTGAGGAAGGGGGAGAAAGTGAGAGAGAAGATGCCTGAGGAAGGGTAGAGAGAGTGAGAGATAAGATGCTGGAGGAAGGGGGAGAGAGTGATTGACAAGATGCCTGAGGAAGGGGGAGAGAGTGAGAGAGAAGATGATGGAGGAATAGGAAGAGAGAGTGAGAGAGAAGATGCTGGAGGAAGGGGGGAGAGAGTGAGAGAGAAGATGCCTCAGGAAGGGGAGAGAGAGTGAGAGAGAAGATGCCTGAGGAAGGGGGAGAAAGTGAGAGAGAAAATGCCTGAGGAAGGGTAGAGAGAGTGAGAGAGAAGATGCCTGAGGAAGGGGGAGAGAGTAAGAGAGAAGATGCCGGAGGATGGGTAGAGAGAGTGAGGGAGAAGATGCCGGAGGAAGGAGGGAGAGAGTGAGAGAGAAGATGCTGGAGGAAGGGGGGAGAGAGTGAGAGAGAAGATGCCTCAGGAAGGGTAGAGAGAGTGAGAGAGAAGATGCCGGAGGAAGGCGGAGAGAGTGAGAGAGAAGATGCCAGAGGAAGAGGAAGAGAGAGTGAGAGAGCAGATGCCATAGGAAGGGGGAAAGAGTGAGAGAGAAGATGCCTGAGGAAGGGAAGAGAGAATGATTGAGAAGATGCCTGAGGAAGGGGGAGAGAGTGAGAGAGAAGATGCTGGAGGAAAGAGGAAGAGAGAGTGAGAGAGAAGATGCCATAGGAAGGGGGGAGAGAGTGAGAGAGAAGATGCCGTAGGAAGGGGGGAGAGAGTGAGAGAGAAGATGCCGGAGGAAGAGGAAGAGCGAGTGAGAGAGAAGATGCTGGAGAAAAGAGGAAGAGAGAGTGAGAGAAAAGATGCCGGAGGAAGGGGGGAGAGAGTGAGAGAAGATGCTGGAGGAAGGGAAGAGAGAAAGAGAGAGAGAAAGATGATGAAGAAGAGGGGAGAGAGAAGATGCTGGATGAAGGGGGGAGTGAGAGAGAGAGAAGATGGTGTATGAGGGGAGAGAAAGAGCGAGAGAGATGGTGGAGGAGGGGGAGAAAGAGAGAATATGCTGGAGGAAGAGGGAGAGAAGAGAGAGAGAATATACTGGAGGAAGGGGAGAGAGAGTGTGATAGAGAGAGAGAGAGAAGGTGTTGGACGAGGGGAGAGAGAGAGAGAGAGAGAGAGAGAGAGAAGATGCTGGACAAAGGGTAGGAGAGGAAGGAGTGAAATTTGAGAGGATAAAGGCAAAAAATTAAAAACGGAAGAAAACTGAATGGAAAAGATCAATGTTAGATGTACGGGACGAAGTGAAGAAGAAAGAAGATGAGAGAATTGTCAGATGGACTGGAGATCCTAGAAAGAGAGTTAAGAGAAAACAGGAAAGCAGAAAGCAGAGACTAGTATCAACATGACCAGAAAAATAAAATGGCCAAAGTTAGAAAAAAAGGATTTTCTTTTTAATGTAGCAATTGGAATATGTCATTTATATATTGTTTATATCTTGCAGAGTGCAGGGGGAGATGCATTGTTCTTCTGTTTCTCTGGTGTTATGCTACATATGTGTTACTTCTTGGACTTTCAATTTAATTTGTGGCTACATATTTCTATTTTAAGTTTGTGGTCACTTATTCTGTACTTGGTGTGACCAAGATCAGCTGTTCTTTATAGAGATCTGTAGTAATCCAGCTTGTTCAGTTTTGCCATAGATGTATTGCAATATTTATGGTGCTGCCTTTTCCTAAATAGGGCCTTGTTGTATAATTTATGTAAGTTAGTGCTGTTATGGTATGGCAGATTTGCTGTATAGGTCCTGAGTGACATTTGTTGAGTTTGTATTACTTCACATTATGTCCTGGTACCAGATCAAATTTGTTCCTGTTACTGAGATAACACCTAAATCAGTTTTTGTTTTTGTTTTAAATGGTGAGCTCTATGGGGAAATGCCCTAGTTCTACTCTGCATCCATTGTTAGGGGAGGGCCATGTGGATTTCTATGGATGGATGGATATTTACCTTTCATACCATAATGGAACAGTGCATCAGGGGTATTTTTGATATTAGAGCCCCAGGCTACAGAATTAAGCTTCTACTATTTTTGTTGAGTATAAAGTCAGCAGCAATTGATAAATATTTTTAAATCATATAGCCTGGGAATATAAGTTGCTTTCTTTGTTCTTGGGGTAACTACATGGCTGTTGTTCTGGATGAGACCCCCCCCCCCCACCCCAAAAGGAGCTCTCCATTTTGAGGTGCCTTGGGGGGTGCCATCTCATCCCTTACCTCAGTTACAAGATTGCCTTGAGTCACCTCTTCCCATGGCAGAAGATCACACAGCAGCATCAGTCTTGGTCCCGGCAGCAGATCACCCAGCATAAACCTAAATGGTCTCCAGTGCAAGTAAAGCAATACTGTGTGGCTCTTGAATACAAACTCTCTGCCTGAGCGTTCTTAAAGGTGGGTTTATTTTTTTCATTTTTAATAGCTAATTTTTTTGCTGCTGCATTGCCTAGTAAGTTGTAGCGGTATTACAATTTTTTTAATTATTATTTATAAAGTATTTAATATACATAACAGTAAAAAACAATATACCATACAATATATAACATATAACATATAACAACCAAACTTAACTTTAGCCCACATCAGGGAGATGCCAGTATTAAAAAAAATAAGGAAGAAAAAACCCGATAGGTTACCGATGAATACAATTTAGCTCCATCAACTAAGTCAAGAAACTAGAATAAGCAGAACATATACTATCTCGCTACGTCTTGCCTTTTAAAAATTCCAACAAATGGTCGACCTCAAAGAAAACATATCTTTTACCCTGAAAAATGATGAGACATTTACAGGGAAATTTCAAATGAAAAACAGCTCCAAGAGCCAAGACACGCGGCCACACCTCTAAAAAGGCCTTACACCGCCCTTGTGTAACCTTGGAGACATCTGGAAACATCTGAATAACTTGTCCACAAAACTTTTCAGATTTCTTTTGAAAATAATCATGCAAAATTCTATTTTTATCCATATCTAATGCTAGAGAAACTAATAATGTAGCCCTAGAGGAAATATCATCATAAGTAGACTCCAAGAAAGCTGATATATCCAGGGTAGAAGAAGCTAAATGATCATATTGATCCACCCCTCTCTACCCAATCCCTTAACTAATTTCCCCAAAGGAACATAATATATCTTTGAAACAACTATAGCATTCAAATCGGTAAACAATAACACTTCTTTAAGATATTTTTGAAACAGTAATAATGGAGATAGTGTGATGTAGAAGCCCATGCAGAACCTATGGAAATAGAAAGAAAGAAGGATTTTACCTTTAAAGATACTGATAGTCAGCCAGCACACACATCTCAGTATTTGCAAGAGAGAGGCAAGCAGAGGGAGACAGGAGCTGAGCTGACACACCCAAGCTCTGACGTAGCAGCAAGCTTGGATCTTGATTACTCACACCTGTGCAGGAAGGCAGAGCCAAGCCTCAGGGAACAGAAATTTAAACCCCAGCTAGAAGCTTGGGAGGAGAGCAGGGGAAGAGGCAGAGCTTCCGAAGGGAGGAAGAGAGAAAAAGCTTCTGAGAAAAGGCCAAGCGCTCTAGATTGGAGGAGACGTGGTTGGAGAGGCTCAGAAACTTCCCAGAGTTGGAGACCTTGTAAGGAACCTATCTGCAGGTCTGAAATTGAAGCCAGCAGAACAGAAGGAGAGAAGGTACAGCCTGTTGTCAGGAACCTGCTGAGGGAGAAAGAGCAGAGAACCCTTCAGTCCTCAGGGCTGGATGAAAGGCTTCAGAGTTTGCCTAGGTGGGGACCCAGCTCTAAAGCAAGGAGTTTGAAAAACTCGCCCAGGAGCAGAAGGCCAAGGCAGTGCTCTCGACAGGCAGTGCAAACAGAAGAGAGAAAGTAATTCCTTACAGCTGGAGAGAGCTAGCTGAAAGCCAGAGAGGAGTCTCCACAGTCCCAGGTATTTCTAAACCTTACTGCGCAGAAGTGTGTCCAGGGGAAATACCAGAGTTAGCAGAGGGAGATTACCAGAAACCCTGCTATAACAATTTAAAGCCAAACTCAGTAAGCCCTGAGTTTGAAGAAATGCAATGGGACAGTAATGATATTGACCTAGGGGAAGTTCCTATGGATTGCACGTTTTGTGTGGCAGATGATATTGAGTCCCTGCGCTAAAAACCCACATAAAAGAGCTGAGTGAAAGCAAAGAAAAAGAGGTATTTTTCTTTGGAAGCAGAAGCTGTTTTTGTTAGGCTGTTTTTGATTACATGGGATATGCACTGCACATGTTTGGAGCAGAGACTGTGAGAAATGCAGTTACTTTAATTTTCTGTAAATAACACTGAGCAAACACCTGAAGATTGTCCTATTTTGTTCTGCACTGAATACTTTTGTGTTGGAAATAAATTCCTTGTCATTTTTGCCTTACTACTCGACTCACAACTATTCTTTATCAGAGGACATAATGGCAGTTCCAACCCTCTTAGCCCTAGGCGGAGGGCTGGCATCATGAGAATAGGTAATGTATCCGAGGAAAGTTCAATAAACGCAGATTTTTAGATCGTAAAGAATTCTCCAATATCTCATCCTGACGATGGAGTAAGCAGGAATCCTGAGCAAAAGTAGCCATCACTCCTTTTTGAGAGAGATTATCTGTCTCCTGCAACTCAACCCTCCTCTCCAAAGATGATAACCTACTTTCATGGTCAGACAGTTTTTGCACTGTTTCCTTGGAGAAGTCCGAAACTTTCTGGAGGGAAGCCCCAAGTGCCAACTCCATTCAGGAAATCAATGCCCAAATATCTTTTAAAGAAACATCTACAGGTGGAGCTTGGGCTTCCCCGACTGACCCAAACGTTATTACTGATGAGAGGGGTGGTGGTAAATTCTCTGAGGAAGAATCAACTCTTAAAAAAGCAGTAGGAAGAAAAGGCACACCATTGTCACATTGCCCAACCTCCGCCAGGAGGGAATGTGAAACGGATAACTGATCAGTCTCTTGGCTGGGCGGAGCAGAACCCAATTCATGCGGAGAGGAAATGGAGGAAAAAGTACTCACAGTTGACATATCCTCCACTCCAACACCAGACCGCTGAGCAGAAGGCGATGACTCACCCACACGAACATGGGCATCCATCGGCCCAACAACCTTAACTGCCTTAGGTTGGACGGCTTGTGGAAATCGTTTCCTCCTCTTCCCCATTAAAGGAAACCTCCCTTCACACCAAAGTGCACCGAAGGGGCGCCAAAGGGGCGGGACCTGCTCTTTTGGTCATGCCCCTTCGGGAACGCACCCACAGGCACGCGCCCGCTACCGCGTCCCATGGTGAGAGCAGCTAGATATAGCCCTCCAGCAGAGCTGCCCCAATCAGAGCAGCCCCACAGGTACCGGGAACCAATCAGGCAGTTCAGCAATAGAAACAGGAAACAAACTAAGCACCTTGGCATCCCGCGGTGAGAGCAGCTAGATATAGCCCTCCAGCAGAGCTGCCCCACTCAGAGCAGCCCCCAAAGGTACTGGGAACCAATCAGGCAGTTCAGCAATAGAAGCAGGAAACAAACTGAGTACCTCTAAAATGGGATTTTTTTTCTCTTCTTAAGCAAAGCTTTTTTTTCTGCTGCTAGAGGTTTTTTTTCTTCTCCTCTGGCCTTCAGGTTCAAAGAGGTAGGCAAGCGCTTTGAAGTCACTGACCTCTTCAGATGTTAGTGGTCTTAATTAGCTTGCATAGGAGCTAGGCAGCTGAGTTCTTTATAAAGGTCTACATTGTCTTGCAAGTTCTGCCATTCTTAAAGTCTCCATTGCAAGCAAAGTAATACTGTGTGGCTCTTGAATATAAACTTTCTGCCTGAGAGCTCTTAAAGGTTTTTTTAATTTTATTTTTAATTGTTCAATTTTTTTTCTGCTGCATTGCCTTGTAAGTTGTAGCTATATTGCAAAAAGGGAATTTTTTGTGCTTCTGGGCAAAGCTTTTTTCCACTGGTAGCTATTTTTCTTCTCCTTTAAAGAGGTAGGCGAGAACTTTGAAGTCACTGACCTCCTCAGGTGTTAGATCCCTCCCTTCCCACCCCAGCTCCCACCACCCCATGTATTACTATAAAGGACAGCATCCCAATTAGCTTATTGAGAAAAGATAACAGATTTCTATTGTTTGGTAGGAAAAATCTAGGAAGCAAATAGTATCACATCAGGATAGCTACTAAAAGTAAACAATTTGCTATTCTTTTTTTTTTTTTTTTAATTGAAAGACAGCAATGAAACATCAAAGAAAACAAGAGTCTCATAAGCAATATACATAATACAATAGCAAAAGGGAACAATGCGAAAGTCGCAAATATCAGAAAGTAATCCAACAAAACACCTTTTTTTTTCCTTCCCCCCCCCCGTGTTCCTCCCCCCCAGACACACCTTCTGTCTGAAGGTGACACCCCCAAAGCACTCTACCCACCTCCTCCCTCCTCCAACCCCCCCACCTCCCACAGCCCCCCTCCTATCTTCCCCCCTCCCCCCCCACGAGCCTCAGCACTAGCTAAAAGTGAGGAGAGCAGACAAGCTAACCAAACCACATGGAGCAAAGGGGGAAGCTCTGGAACTCCAGCTTCACAACCAAGCACAAGACTAGCCCCCCCAGGGAATATACAAAACGCTCAAACAATCAAGAACCATATTGTAGGACAAAAGCTTCCCACACTTGCTCAAAATGTGACAACTTCAATTTACCAGCTGCCACCCCACGCTCCATTGTATAAGTATCCCACATCCGTTCCAACCAGGCAGAGAAGGGGAGAGACAAGGCCTGCTTCCAAGCAGTAGCCACAACTAGCCGAGCCGCATTCAAACCATGTCGAATCAAGGCCAGCTGAGGACTTCGTGCTCCAGGCACATGTACACCAAAAATGAAAATGCCCGGGTCCCAAGGAATGGTCAACCCAACTAATTGCTTCAAGCGGTACTGAATCCCCCTCCAAAAAGTACGGATGCGAGGACAAGACCACCAGACATGCGCCAAAGTACCTTTCTATCCACAGCTCCGCCAGCACAGATCCGACGCCCCAGGATACGCTTGAGCAATCCGCTCAGGTGTCATATACCATCTATTTAGTAGCTTATAATTAGTTTCACGGGCATTAATCTCCATCAAACCTTTCCAGAGCCTACCCTCCACCTGTTCCCATTGCTGCTCAGACCAATGGATACTTAAATCAGAATTCCAAAGCTCTCTATACTTGCCTAATCTCGGCTGCTGCGCCTGCAAATGGGTACACAAAGCAGCTATAAGACCTTTCGTGGTAGTGCAGTCCTCGCAGAAGCGCTCTATATCCGACAAATCGCGGGCAACCTGCGATCGAACATTTCGACCCTGAAGCCAGTGAGCCACTTGCGCATAATGGTAAACATGACAGTCGGGGAGGTCAAATTCCTCTTGCAGCATACTAAAAGAGCGCAACCGGCCCTCATCAAACAATTGACCCACACGGCTAAGTCCCTTGTGCCCCCACATCCAAAAAACCGGATCAGACATCCCAGGGGGAAACATAGCATTCTCCACTATAGGGGCCAAAGGAGTCAAGTCCGCCCCCCGAGTTCAAAATGATAGGTCCCAGCAGCGGAGGATATGTAGGATATATGGGTTAGTTAAACGCAAACCACCTCGCAACTTGGGACTAAGCCACAACCGATCCCCCAGACCGGCTCCCCCCGCAATATGCATTTCCAATTGTACCCAATGTTTGGGGCTCTCTGGGTTCATCCATTCCACCCCGGTGCGACACTGCGCCGCCGCATAGTACCATTGAAGATTAGGTGCCTCCATACCTCCACACCGTGTGCGCATATAAAGAATTTGACGGGCTATATGTGGCCGACGGAACCGCCATATAAACTTCATGAGCATAGCTTGCCAGGCGGCCAACAATTTGCTATTCTTGAAGGAACTTTAATTAGGTAATTTTACAAAGGAAATACATTAATCTACTATATATATCTCAAACACATAATATCAAAATGTACTAGTGGAAAGTAATAACTCTTTAGTAAGGAAGCAGGGACATAGAACAGTGCTATTAAAACACACATGAAAGAAATTAACTGATTTTTCTCTTAAATGTATGTATGTATGTATGTATGTATGTATTTATTTATTTATTTATTTGAACTGTTTTTTTATACTGCCCCTTCCAGCGATCAGGGGTGGTTTACTTTGAACAATATATAAGCTATGAACTATATACAGGGAACATAACACATGCCATCTACACCCGGTATGGGTATAGTGGTGGTTGGGTAAAGCATAACTTTATACATAGTAGAAAGCAAAACTATATATATAATAGTGTGCAGTATATGTTCAGTAAACTATGTGGGATGTTCAGCCTAGAATGATGTGCTAGGCGGAAGTTGAGTTGCTGGATGTTCAATAAAGAGCAATGTTTTCAGTTCTTTTCTAAATTCCTGAAGGTCTTTTATTGATCTGAATGGGTCTGGGAGGGAGTTCGAAAGTGTAGACGCAGTATAGGAAAAGGCTCTATTACTAGTAGTTTGTTTTGTTTTGCGGAATGAGGCTGGGGATGCTAGTAGGTTTAGTCTACTTTTTCTCCTGCTTCTGTTTTTTTGGTTGAGTCTATATTTTGGTTGTGAGGAAAGATGGGGATATGCTATTTATTAGTTTGAATATAGTGACTAAAGATTTGTATTTTATTCTAATGGCTACCGGGAGCCAGTATAGATTAGAGGATTGGAGAGATATGATCCGTTAGTCTTGCCTTGGACATGATCCTTGCAGTAACATTTTGGGCTAATTGGGGCGTGTGGAGGGTCTTTTTAGGCAGTCCTTGTAGTATACTATTACAATAGTCCAGGAGAGGTGTGATGAGGGCTTGGACAACTGATTAAAAGTCATGGGTTTCAAGGAGGGGTCTGAGGTGCTGAATTGTCTTTAGCTTGTAAAATATAGGTATTGTCATATGTTTAATTTGAGTTGTCATCAAGAATAATTTATCTATTATGATGCCTAGATATTTAACCTCGTCTTTGATTGGGACATTTGTGTCATGAAGTTAAAATGTTGGGGGAGGGGTGAAGCTCTGATTTCTTGTTACGAATAGGGTCTCTGGTTTTTTGAGATTTATGTGCAGATTATTTTCTTTTAGCCAGGATTCATCTTCGTCTGTGCAATTAATGATATTTTGGTATATGGTTCTTTTTATGTCAATGGGTGTGTAGACCATGATATCTCCTGCGTAGATGTGGTAGTTTAAATTGTATTTCTTAAAAATTGTACATATAGGTTGAAGGTATATGTTGAACAGGAGGGCAGAGAGTGCGGAACCTTGTGGAATTCCCTGTTCTTGGGGGAAGGTGGAGGAGAGATTCTGGTCTACTTTCACATATAGTGATCGTTTAGACAGGTAGGATTTAAACCATTTGAAGGTTGTTCCAGATATGCCTAGATGTGTCAGTCTTGTTAGGAGGGTGTTGTGATCTACATTATCAAAAGCAGAGGAGATGTCCTGGAACACCAGGAGGTATGCTTGGTTTGTATTATCTAAGCCACAAAGGAGGGTATCAAATAGTACCAGGAGTAATGTTTCTACTCCGTGATATGGACGAAACCCATATTGGTGTTCGTCAAGAGGGGCATGACTATCGATAAAGTCCTGAAGTTGGATTTGGACATCGTTTTCTATGATTTTTGCTAAGAATGGGATGCTAGCAATCAGTCTATATGAAGTAGGGTCATCCTTGTTAAGGGATCTGTTTTTGAGTATGGGACAAATAATAGAGTGTTTTAGTGCAATTGGCAGTGCACCAGAGGTTACAGAGTGATTGACAGTTTCCATAATAAAAGGTGCTAGTTCCGTTTTTGTTACTTTGATCCATGAAACTGGACATGGATCAAGGTATGATGTGCTGGTGTTAATTTTGGTTATTGTTTCTAGGGTTTGTGTTTTACATTAATGAGATGAAAGGATTGCCATTTAGCTGGAGTGAGGTGAAGTTCTCTGAAGAGGGGGATGGTTAGAGGATCTTTGTTCTTGAATTTTGTTGCAAGGTGGTTTGCTATTGTCTGGGGGTTGATCTGTATGCTAGTTGAGTAGTTCTGGTGTGTTTTGGTTAGGGTTTTTATTAGTTCAAATAGTTCCCTGCGGCGATTTAAGGCTTCATTAAGTATGTTTGTGTAGTGGGCCTTTTTAGCTCTAAGAATGTTTTCCCTGTAGGTATTCAGTGCTATAGATTAATGGCCTTTGTTTTCTGGGGGTTTTCTTGCTCTTCATTTCTTTTCAATCTTGCAAAGTTCCCTTTTAAGTATTCGTATGTAATGAGTGTACCATTTTTCAGAGAACTTGTGGTTGGCTTTTCTGAAAGGTGCGTTGGATTTTGCAGCATTGTTGATTGTGGAAAACCAGTTTTCAACAGTTTCTTCAAGGTTCATAGTTTGAGGTGTAAGTTGATGGATGACTTCTGCTAGAAAGGTTTCTTTGTCAAATTGTCTAAATCGTACTGTATGGGATGATTTGCTGGGAGGTGCTTGGGTGATGTGGTTGATTGTTTTATTTGTATGAGGAAGTGATCTGACCATGAAACAAGTTGATGTAGGGGGGAGAACTTTGGGTGTTTAGTAAGGGATATTGGGATGAAAATCATTGCAAGGATGTTACCTTTAATGCGGGTTCATTGGTTTAATGTTTGAGTGGAGTCCATTTCTTCCATAAGGTCTAGGAAGGCTGTGGATTGTTGAGTGGGAAGGGATGCAAAGTTAAAGTCTCGTAGTATGAAATGGGGCTTCTTCGTAGATGCGGTAAATGCCGATTCGAGTATAGGTGTGAGGTTGTTATTGCTAGTAGGTGTTCGGTAGAGAAGGCATATAGCTACACAATTGTTTTCTATTTTGAACAAGTCAACTCCATCACAATTTCTGCAGATGCTAACTGATGATTTTAGTTTTGACTTGGCCAAGATAAGGACTCCACCTCCTCTTTTGGAGTCTCTAGGGTAGTTAAAGAGGGAGTAATCCTTAGTGTTTAATTGGTTAATTACTATGTAGTCTTGTTCAATGATCCATGTTTCTGTAATGGACTGCTGAGGAAATGTTAGGGGCTTTGGTAGGTCTCTCTCATCTACTTCAACAGGTACCAAAGCTCTACCAACAACTATGGCTGGGAAAAATTATTTTGCCAAAGCTGTTTCCCATTACAGCTTTTGCCTCTGTTCAGATAGACAGCCTGAGGCCAGTCGAGGGACTGGTTCCTTGTGCAAGATGCCTGCAAGCTGAAGCCCTCATGAAACAAGTAGAGGAGCTCAGAGAAGTGGATGCTGAGAAGCATTCAAGACAGCAAGAAGTACATTGATGAAATGCTTCTTGAAGCATCCTAGCTCTCCAACAGAGGTATACTACAGATTGAAGAGAGTTGGACATGAGTCACCAGAGCCTGTAGAATCGACTTATGAACTCCTTCAGCCCTCAAAATGAAGAACCAGTATGCAGTCCTGAAAGTGGAGGAAGTGAAAGCATCCCTGGAAAGAGAAGTACCAGAGCTCTAGTGCCCCAAAGTTGCGGAATCAGTAGCCACAAGGAAGCGAAAGGTGGTAGTGGTTGGTGACTCTATTCTGAGGGGTACTGAGGTGTCCATTTGCAAACTGGACTTGATATCCAGGGAGGTATGCTGTCTGACAGGTAACAAAATGTGAGATGTTATGGACAGTTTGCTGAGAATTATCAAGCCTACTGACTATTATCCAATGTTGCTCATCTATACCGGCACAAATGATACTGCTTGGTATCCCTCCGAGTGTATCAAGAGTAATTTCATAGTTCTGGGACAGAGGGTCAAGCAAATATGTGCACAGATGGTGTTCTCTTCAATCCTTCCCAATGATGGTAAAGGCCAAGGCAGAGAAGCTCGCATCCTGGACATGAATGCATGGCTGTGGATAGTGTCATTGAGAGCATTTTGGTTTCATGGACCATGGGATGATTTTCCAAGGACTGCAGAGCAAAGCTGGTGTCCACCTATCCAAGAAAGATCAAAGTGTCTTCTGCAGCAGACTGGCTAACCTACCAAAGAGGGCTTTAATCTAGATTTTTTGGGGGATGGGTGAAGAAAATCCACAGGTAAGTAAAAGTCCTCAGGTAAGTAAAACATGAAATACCTCTGTAGAAATGGGTAAAAGGGGACAATATAAATGCCTGTAATATGGGAAATAAGATCCCATCCCAGATGAAGATTTAATGGAAGAGACTGACTTGGATTAGAGGCAGTTACAGAAACATGGTTTACGGACAACCATGACTTTGTGTTTTCTTCAGTAAAAGAGGAAATGCATTTCTAGTTGTATTTCTCCAACATTGCAGTGCATTCCAAGTTTGGCTTCTTGGGATTCCCACTTCAGTTTTTCTCTTAACATTTCTCATTTATGGCACCTTGTTCTGTAATCCTGTGTTTGATGATGGCCTGTCTGTGGTTTATGTGTGCAACTGAGTGCAGTATTTTATCAGCGTACAGTTTCTGTGTAGCAATCCCACGTGTTCTGTTTTTCCAGTAGGAGATAATTGCAATGCTGCCTTTTGATAGGTAGATTCCTGGTAGTGCTGGCAGTTGGCATTGGAGGATAGTCTTATAGAAATCTGGTAGCTTTCTTCTAACTCCACTGCACATATAAGTGATGATCAGACACTCATACACTCATTTAGTTACTGTTGGGACAAAGTGAAAGGCTCCATTGGATTCAACGGATGGGGAGGGGGGGGGGGCAGCACAGCAGTCCTTGCACAGGGCAGCAAAGAAGGTAACATTGGCCTTGGGTATGAATACACATGTGTATAAAGGTGAGCTAGTTTATATAATGTGTCTAGATTTTCAGAATGCATTTGACAAAGTACCATACAAACGTTTAAGAACACTATAGGTTCATTTTCAGAGGCAGCATATGAATACTACCACTGACAGTTGTTGCAGATTCCCCTGGCACTATCAGCATAGTGCTGGGGCATTTAAGGGAGGAGTGTTATTATCTGGATATCTCCCCTTGAACTGTAACTGTAAAGGCATGAGCTAAATAAATAAATATACTGAGAGTTTAATGTGCCATTTTCTCTTTTTGTGAGAGTAGAGGTTGTAAAAATTTATGTTACCTGCTCATTGGAACTGCCTTTACATTTCAAAAGTGCAAATATAGATAAGATGGCGAGGGTGCAGCTCTTGATTGCACATTTTTAGTTTTGACCTTTTTTCAATTTAAATGATTACATTATGCAGAAAAAGCTTGTGCATTTCGTTGAAAGAAGATCATGGCTCGGCCAATTGCACAAGAATTTCCTTTGCTTGCTTTTAAGAAACGAGCATTACTTTAGCTAATCCTACCCTGGTGGACACATCTTGATGCACTGATTAATTGCCAATCAAGCTGCTCCTTCAGTCATTGCATGGCGTGTGCATTTTTTCAGAGGTGAAAGAGGATGGAAAATTCTTAATTAGTGGAAGGAGTAGAGATGTTAATTTATCAACATGAATAGGGCAGTTTAATCACGCTGCACTTATTTGAATTACCTCATACTTAATTTCTGGTTTACAAAAACACACTGTGCTATTATTGGTTATACAGTGCTGTTTGCTCTCTTTCAGCTTTTTGACATATTCTTGCCTTGACTGTCATTGGTTTCCTACTTTACAGAGCAAGGTGAATTTGATTTAGAGGACAATTCCAAATATTTGTCAAAGCCAGCACAGGTAAATAGTCGTTTATGAATGTACATTGTCTGAAAATTGCCCTTCTTCAATTCAGCACAAATGATCAACATTTAACTGCATTTAGGGAAGGCATTTTAGAATCTATGCATGTCATTTTCTATAGAAAACCTACCCACACATAAAGCAATTGGAGAGATCCATGAGTATTCTGAGCACACAACAAATTTATTTGCATACAACAGAAGTAGTGGGGAAGCAAATTTCTCTCATGCATATTCATTAGGGGCATCCTGAAAATCTGACCTGTTGATGGCTCTTATGGCCTGGGTATGAAGAAACAAGTGTGGTCTGAGCAAGCAGCTGAGCTAGTTTCAGTGAGATTTCAATAGGGCAGCTGTACTGTGAAAGTCACTTTGAGCAATAGTGAAGATTACAAGGCAAAACTGGAAATTGGTGGAGTCTGAAGGGGGTTTTGTGGAAAGAGAATCAGGCGAGGGGTCCTGTGCTGATTAAGGGCTGGTTTCTCAAGGCTCCAGAAGATGACCGGGAGATTTTTGGAGAGCAGTGTTTATTCAAATGGTATAAATATAATTAACACTGAGTAAAAGCAACGTTGTAAGGTCGTTGATGCGAACAAAAAGCACTGCATCCAAGCTTATATGGCCTGGATAGACGCTTTGTAACAGTCTGAGACCTGGTTGCAAACAGTGTTATTAAGACAACTGGATCTGAAAGTTTAATCTCCTGGTTAAGAGATAGAGCTGTAAATTGTTAAGCTATTACTGTACAGTAATTTAAGCTCTAAAAGGTGACTATATACGTTTTTGTCCAAGTTTAATATGGCATTGCTAAGGTATGCAGGTGCTAGTATTGGTAGATGTTGCTCCATGCAGGGCCCAACAGCCTGACTCTCCATGAGCCATTGGATAGTGGAGCCTGTGGGTGTGGGTGTTTGTGCCCCTGTTTGCCGCTGCTCTAGGGCAGAGGTTCCCAACTCCGGTCCTGGTGGGCCAAACACGGTGCTGTCCCTAATGAATATGCATGGTTACATTTGCATACAATGGGGGCAGTGCATGCAAATGCATCACAGGCATATTTATTAGGGACTGCATGACACCTGAATGGTGTTTGGCCCTCCAGGACTGCATTTGGGAAACTCTGCTCTAGGGATTGCACATGTTTATGGTAAATGTGCTCTGTAGGGTAAAATATAGACGTTTATGGCGTGTTTATTTTATCTGCAATACAGGTTCCGTCTTTGTTACCATGGTTTAGTACTGGGTAAAATATAGGGACATGGTCTGCAGGAGCCACAGCTGGGACTTGAACCTGTGACCTTCTGTACCTGAATATACTGGCTGTGTGTATTGCACCAAACTGTTGTCACAGAGGCATATCATTCCCTGGGGATACCATGACTGTTCATCAGGCAGACCTTGTCTGTTGCAGTGCACGGCACCCACCTAAACAGGGCTTGGCCTTGGTCTGCTGTGGGCAGATGCCACTGCCCCCTCCACCACCAGCACCCCTCCGCCACCATGCTGACATGCCCTTGTGCCGGTGGTGCTGGTGGTGCACAATCCCAGGTCATCCAGTGTGCCGGTAGGCGGCTGCCTATGGTGTGTGATATGGGGTAGGAGTGACTGCATAGATATCCATGCTTCCCCCTGGCACCGCCTGCCAATGTTATGTGCCCTTTGGGGTACTTGCTGGGTACTGTCCCCTGGGACATGGTGAGACACACACTTGTGGACTTGTTTGCCCTTGGTCAGTTGCTGTCTTGCTGTTTTTCTGTTTCTACATTCCTATGTGTCACCTAGGCATCTTCCTAGCCCAACCTGTGCCCCAGATGCCCCACTGCATGTCCCACCTGCAGCCCCCTGTACCCCATTTGCAGCCTCACCGTAGTGCCCTTTCGTACTTGGGCACTTTGCTGTTGCTGCACATGTGAAAGCCACATAAGCAAGCTGCCCAATATACACCACAGCAAACCCTCATCAACACTATCAATGTTGGAACATTCACTTTGTAGGGGGAATCAGCATTGACCCTTCCAAAAGTGACATCTTCCTTTTTATTCTTTATGGGTAGTGTTGATTACCGTTTATCATTGTTTTTTCTATTGACCAGCTCGGTGTTTTGTATTTCTATTTTGGTTCTGGTCATTATCTCTCTGGTTTTTGCATGTTTTGTTATTGCACATGTATCACTACTATCACTTATCTGGGTCTCCCTGCCTTTGCTGTACATTGCTGACTGAACTGGTTTCTCTCTCCTGAAAATGTGCCTCTAACGCAAGGTTTTCACTGGCGTTAATTTTCGGACCCTGATTTCACAGCGTTAGTGTGCCTGGGGCCTTTCCCCGCCCACTCTCCCCCCATTGACCACTTTTCTCCGCCCTCTGGGGAGCCTTACGCCACCCTCTGCGCACCTTAATGCCGCTGGAGACGTTATCGCGTGATACGTGACATTATTGCATGGTAATGCGCCATTATCGCGCGATAACATCGCCGCTGCGACGTTAGCGCTGTTTAGTAAACATACCCCTTAATGTAATTTGGTTAAGATCTGGGGTCATGTGAATTTTCATCCATTAAAAAGGGATCATCATATAAGGAAAATGTTTGGGAACCACAGACATAAACCCCTTTGAATATTGACTCCCTTTAGCTTTATTCGTAAAGCATTGCAAAACTGTATATTCATCTCATATTTAAACGCCAAAGGTGGAGTTTACATCTTGTTTCATGGCACACAGGCAATTGCTGGAGAAGGAAAGGTAGCAGCGATCAGCCCTGTCTCTTCCAATGCTAATATTCCTGTTATTGACAAACTCATTTAAGTGCTGATTTATCTGGCTTTCTTTCTCATGTATATATCTTATCACATTTAAAAGCTATGAACCTCAGATTCTAAGACATATAAATTGTATATAGCAAATGGTTCATGAAATATTGGACTCTAAAAACTGGCTAGTTCCTTAAGAAACTACCCCAAGGTAAAAGTTTCTATCAGTGGGGAATTCAGAGGTTTCCAGTAGTTTCACTCAAATGCATTGATCCTGCCAAGAAACTGAAAAACAATGAAAATAGCTATAGAAAAGTAGGAATGAGAACATGAATTGCTGTTTTCAATTTTTTCCTCAGGCAGTTGATTTTCCAGAATGGCAGTGGCAAATCTTTGTCCCTTATTTACTGACGTGCGGTTTTAACATGCATGAAAATGCTGACATTAGCACAGTATTTACGAAAGGACATTAAAGCATAGTATATATATATTGTGCTAAGTAGTTACCATGGCTAATTATGAATACAGTCGTCCCTCGTTTATTGCGGTTAATCAGTTCCAGACTCTACCGCGATAAGTGAATTTCCGCGAAGTAGGATTCTTTATTTATAAATCAAATATTTTCGTAGCTGAAGCATAGAAAACCTGTTTACAACCTATAACACCCCTTTAGTCACCATTACACTCGTATTTGAAAAAAAAAGCGATAGAGTGAAGCCGCAAAAGTCGAAGCACGAAGTGGCGAGATGTTGCAAGTATCGGGACCGAGAGCAGAGCAGAAGGTGTAAAACTAGGGGCATACCTCACACTATACACCCTGTGATTCTTGGGGAGGGGGGTGCTTTTGGGCAGAATGATTTCCTACCACTTGAAGCTGCTTATCATTATCACCCTACCAACTAGCTGGCATAGACACTCCAGGGGTCATTCTGACCTGTGAATAGCGGGGTTGGATGTCTGGATTGGACATCCAACCCCCGTCTAGGCCCGGCATGCAATTCTGGCTCCAGAGCTCCCCACATGTACAGAGGGAGTAGGGGATGGGGAGTAGTCGGAGGGGGCAGTGCGGAGGCGGAGCAGGGATGGTGTTGGGGGGGGGGGGGTTAATTCACTAGGACATACAGAGGCAACTCAGCTCCTGCCTCTGTACGTCCCCCGGCTCCCACCTAGGTGCCTGGCCCATTCCAACCAGAGGGTGGAATAAGAACCAGACATGGTGAAGCATGAATGCTGCAGGCCCCCCAGCCCAATTGCATTGCAGCAGCAGACCACCTGCTGCCCGATCCTGCCCATGGGAGCCCCCACTGAGGGTCGGACAGTGGGGAAATGGAACTGCACTTTGTCTAGGCCATTGGAGGATCCTGCTGGACATACTGGTGCCATGGAGATGGGACACCACAACACTGGCACACCAGATGTTGTGTTCAGAGGGCTGGCTGGGCAAAGTACAGGATGTCTCCCGTATCGAAACTGAGGGCACGCCGAGCCGTCTAGGTGCCCTGATTCCACAATTGTGGGAACGTATAGCTCCTGCAATTGTGGAATCGTGTACATATTGGCCCCACACATTTTTTGGGCATCCAGACAGCCCGAATGTGTCCCTTTCTGAGTCGGCCTCTCCTCAGTTACTAAAATATCAACATCCTCCTATCCTGGAAATCCCTCATATGATGATTCATCTGAATCAATATTTGCCAAATTTTGCTCTTCACACTACTCAAGAGGTAACAGGATGAACCAACTGTACTCTGCTGGCTTTACCTGATGGCCCCCTGGCCCCCTTCTCACTGCTGCTACCATCACCCTTCACGGCTTCTGCCTTCTTTCATCCCTATGTTAAGATGGAAAAAGACAACAGCTATTTCAAATTTTCTGAAAACTGTTTCACAGCTGCTGCTCTTTTCTCGAAAATCTCTCTTTATCTTGGCTGTAGACTAGAGGAATTCTGAGACTCTTTCTGATCATTGCCATTAATGCTGCTACTGGCCCTAGATCTTTCAAGACCAGTTCTCAACCAGACCTTAGGACAAACCTAACCAGTCAGGTTTTCAGGATAACCACAATGAATATGCAAGAGGCATGCACTGCCTCCAATGTATGCAAATCTCTCTTGTGCATATTCATTGTGGTTATCCTGAAAACCTGACTAGCTAGGTATGTCTCCAGGAATGGGTTGAGAACCCTTTCTCTAAAGAATGATCAACTTTTTATATCCTGCTTTTCCCATCTGCATACCTACTGCTTCCAACCACTGGCATGATCAAATGAGAGAATCATTTTGCTCCTAACTTACACATGTGGAGCCTGATTCAGGTAGGGAATGTCTGGATATCCCTGAAGAAGATAGGCCTGTTTTGACCCAATTCTGGACCGTGGAAAGAAAACATTCCCGTGGTAGCCTGAATCGGGTCCGAGGATGGCCCGGTGTGCCCCTGCCACCTGTGGAGACATCCTCCCTGCAGGTGCCTCCTACTCTCATGGTTTCGGCCTCCCTTTTACCTGACGCTTGACCCATGGCTGGCCTGCCATGGCCTTATCGGGCAGCGGAGCCCCCCCGCACCTGGCTCTGGTGGGGATCCCCAGACTCAATCACTGGGTCAGTGCTGCTTATTCCATCTTGGAGGTGAAATAAGCAGCACATTCCCTTTGATCCGGCAGGACATACAGGCCATGACCTGAATCGACCCTGTATGTCCTGCTGGGCAGGCCCACCCCCACTCCATCCCAATCCTGCCCCCTCCTGCCCCATGCCGGCTCTCCCCATCCTGATGCCCAGGACATACGGGGAGATCCAGAGGGGGAATCGAGCCCAGACAGCTTGTGGGGCTATGTGTCCCTTCGGGATGTGCAGAGCTGCAACCCGCATCCCAGAATCGGGCACATTGTATTGTATAACCTTGAGGGATTTCAGTGTTATATGCAACATAGTGAACACCCCACACCCCATACTAGGGTACAGAGTGGATACTGCAGAGTCATAGACTCAGGGGCGGCCCAAGGGGGGTGCAGGGCCATGTGTGGAGACTAGGTGCGGGGCCTCATTTGCATAAGTGGCCTTATTTGCATAAATATTTGCATAATGTTACCATACAGTAACTTTTAGTAAACATGTCTCTTAATGAGTGTATGGACAAAGAAAGACTAAAAGATTTATACATTACTATAATCCAGTGCCAACCGCCAGGCACATTAGGAACTACTACAAACGCTGCCCATTTAGAACCCATAGCAAACCCACCATATCGTAACAGCACTACCAGGACTTACAAAGCACCATACCCTACCTATCAAAAGGCAACACTGCAAATATTAAACAAATACATTTCAGAGAATACTGGGGAAAGAAAACAAGTGGCAATGTCAAATAGGAATTACATAAACAGAATACCTCAGCTCAGTTACACATGCAGAACATAGACCATCACCAAACAAGGAATCACAATTCAGAACAGGAAGGCAATATTAAACTGGGAACCCCAAAGCCAAACTTGGAATGTACAACAACACTGTAGAAATAAAACTATAAATTAATTTCCTCTTGTACCAAACAAAGCACAGACGTTAATGATGCACATTTCCCAGAGCTTTCATATTCCAGTTAATAAATTCAAAATAAAGAGATATCTTTCTACCTTTTGTGCATTTTTTTCAGTTGCAATTGATCCAGCCACTTTCTTCTGGTTTCTTCATGTTTTCTGCTAACTCTCCATCGTCTGCTGTCCATTTGTCCTTTCCTTCTCTCTTCTAGTTTCTTTCCATTCTCTCTCTCTACATCTGCTTTAACATACTAATCTTTCTCCTTTTGCTCTTTCCTCATTCCTATTTCATCCACACAAATTTTACCCCTCCATCCTCAATCCCCACTTACTCTCCCAATACCCGGCCAATTGTAGATTTTTCATCCCTCCTACACAAAATATTTCCCTCTCCATTTGACTCTCCCAGCCCCATCCCATTCTAATCCTCCCCCAACATCAGCTCTCTTCTAGTTCCAGTCTCACCAGCATCCATTCCCTTCTAGTCCCTGCATCAGCCCATTTCCAGTCCTAGCCCCCCATCAGCCCATTTCCAGTCCTAGCTCCCCATCCATTTCCAGTCTGAGTCCCTTCATCAGTTCATTTCCAATCCTAGCCCCCCATCAGCCCATTTCTAGTCATTTCCTAGCCCCACCATCAGCCCATGTCAAATCCTAGCTCCCCTCACTCAGCCCAATCCAGTCCAAGCGCCCCCATGAGCCTACTTCCAGTTCTAGCCCCTCCATGAGTCCATTTCAATTCAAGCCCCCACCACAGCCCATTTCCAATCTAAGCTCCCCCCAACAGCCACTTTACAGTCCTATCCTAGCTGCTCAATCAGACCATTTTCATTACTAGCTCGCTTCCCTCACAGCCCATTTCCATTCCAAGCCCCCTCCCCCTCCGCCATTTGCTGTTCACGCCTCCCCTTCCAATCAGCCCATTTTCCAATCCTAGCAACCCCCCAACCCATTACCAGTCCTAGCCCCCCATCACTCACTTCCAGTCCTAAACCCCCCATCACCCCATTTTCAGTTTTAAGCCCCCCCCTATAACCCATTACCAGTCCTAACCCCCCATCAGCCCACTTCCAGTCCTAACCCATCAGCCCATTTCCAGTCAGCCCCCCATAGCCCATTGCTAGTCCTAATCCCCCCCATCAGCCCACAGCCCATTACCAGTACTAACCACATCAGCCCACCTCAAGTCCTACCCCCTCCCCATCCGCCCATTTCCTGTCCTAGCCCTCCCATAGCCCATTACCAGTCCTAACCCCCAGCACCCCATTTCCAGACAGCCCCCAGCGGCCCACAGCCCATTTCCAGTCTTAACCCCCCCATAGCCCATTACCAGTCCTACCCCCCCAACAGCCCACAGCCCATTACCAGTCCTAACCCATCAGCCCACCTCAAATCCTAACACCTCCCCATCAGCCCATTTCCTGTCCTAGCCCCCCCATAGCCCATTATCAGTCCTAACCCCACCATACCCCATTACCAGTCCTAACCCCCCATCACCCATTTTCCAGACAGCCCCCATCAGCCCACAGCCCATTACCAGTCTTAACCCTCCCCATCAGCCCATTTCCTGTCCTAGCCCCCCCCAACAGCCCACAGCCCACCTCAAGTCAAGTCCTAACCCCCTCCAGAGCCCATTTCCATCCTAACCCCCCCCCAACAGCCCACAGCCCACCTCAAGTCAAGGCCTAACCCCCTCCATAGCCCATTGCCTGTCCTAACCCCCCATCAGCCCACAGCCCACCTCAAGTCAAGTCCTAACCCCTCCATAGCCCATTACCAGTCCTACCCCCCCCCCCCCATCGGCTCATGGAAAATTTAAAAAAAAAAAACGCTGGCTGCTGCTGCTGCTGCCTCTGCCGCAGCAGCAGAATAGAGTGTCCCACGGGGCCCCCTCTGCCCGGCTGAGCCCCTCAGTGCCTGCTTTCAGATACGCGAAGGGAGAGTGTCTTCCTTGCGACTCTGTTAAGCCTGCAGGGGCAGATGGGAATTCCCATCAGCCCCTGCTTCCCATCAGCCCCTGCAGGCTTAACAGAGACGCGAGGGAGACACTCTCCCTTCGCATATCTGAAAGCCGGCACAGAGGGGCTCAGCCAGGCTGAGAGAGCTCAGCCGGGCAGAGGGGGCCCCGCGGGACACTCCATTCTGCTGCTGCTGCGGCGGCAGCGGCAGCAGCCCGCTTTTTTTTTTTAAATTTAATTGTTAAAAAAGCAGAATGTTCTTTGAGCGGGGCCCCCTGAAACGCGGGGCCCTGTGCAAAAATATTCTTGCTCAATGGGCGGGCCGGCCCTGCATAGACTCAGTAACTTATCAGGGCCTATGAACTCAGTGAGCCTGGCAGTTTTAAAACTCCCTTTTCTCAAACATATACATAGGTCACCTATTGTCAAGGACTTACATGCATGAATGGGCATGGCTTCCTATGCCTGTAGCGCTATACAAATAATTAGTAGTAGTAGTAGTGTGTAAGATGATCACACATACTGCCAGAGTGGGAATGTACAGAGTAGAGTTTGGCAGAGCACAAATTTACACATGTAAGTTACAAAATATTATAACTTACATATGTGCAAACCACATAGGGGTATTATATATTGTGGTATATAATCAGAATAAAAGCAATGAAGTTCTTGAAAAAACTGGGCACAGGCATGTACACCTGCCATAAACAGGCATAAGTGCTCACAACTAGCTTCAAATGTGTTTTTATACCACTTACATCCCTAATTTATGAAATAAAATAGACGTGTACTTTGCTTTATAAAAAAGACCTCAAATACATGTGTACAAAAGCATGTAAACTCTGCAGGAGTTTATAAATTACCCTCATAGAATGGGTGCCTGCTTGCCTACCTGTAAAAGCACAGAAAATGTTCTTTTGCTGAAGGCTACAGCCAAAGGGGAGTCACCCCTTGGTGTGCCGCTAAGCATGGCCAGGCATGGAATTCTTTGACATGGACTTAAATTTATGGACATTAAGGAAGTGCAGTGCCAAGCAGAGGAATTGTGTAAGCAGGTGCAGGTTTTGAATGTCTATATTTTAGATGTCTTATTTGTAAACTCTTTTATTGGTTTTGCATTTTGTTTCCAGGAAAGATTGTTGAGCATTGAGAAGCCATGCCAGTGAGAGTGAGTTTTAGATACAACAATCAGAATAAAGGAGGATGAGGACATCCAAATTGACTAAAACCAACCCCCACACAGGAGACTATAATGTAGGGACACAAGCTTTATCTATGGCTCTTGTAAATTTGTGTTCCCTTGTTCATACATATTTATTACTATTGGATTTGATCACTGATAATGGCCTACTGGTCCTGTTTATAATGGAAATTTGGCTAGGAAAAAAGGACACAGTGACTTCTATTTGTCCAAAGCTTTTCCTGTTGATGTGTATTTAGAAGGGAGAGATGAGGTGGAGGAGTGGCTTTGGTTTACTCTTCCTCTAAGGTTTTTAAAAGAGAGTTAAGAGATATCAGCCTAGTTGAATTCCTGCAAGTGAAGCTATTGGGTCAGCCCGCAACTTAGAGGTTACTGGTATACAATTGAGTGGGTTCTGGAGATGATTCACTGTTTGCATTAAATGATCTGATTGCTAAGTTGAGAATGCAATATAAGAATTTGTTGGTTATAGAGATTTTAGTCTCCTAGGAAAAAAAAAAGGAATAAGTGTGTTGTCATCCCATCTGGAGAACTTGAGTTATGTGCAAATAATCCAAGTACCCAGTCATGCCCAAGGGAATATTTTAGATTTGATACTGTCTTTGTCCCAGGTGAACTAGTGCAGAAATGGACAGTGAGTCCAGTGCTCGCCCAAATGAATATAGGGCCCTTAGGGGGTTATTCTGTGCTACGAATAGCGGGGATGGATGGCCCAACGGGCCTCACTATTCGTGCTGGCTCCTGCCCCTGACTAACTTCCCAGCTAGTTTTGCAGGAAAGTTAGATGGGGGCGGGGAATGGGCTGCCCGGGGACAGAGTCTGGGCAGGCAATGTGCTGTCTCTGGCCCTGTACATCCAGGGCCGGCAAAATGTCCGGGGAAGTTATAACACTTCTAAGGTGGAATAACTTCCCTCAACATGATTTTTTGAACAGCCTGGGACACGGATGGGGCAGGGGGAGCCAGGGTTTATTCGCCACAGCCCGACCCTGGCCTTAGGAGTCCAGAGCAGGGGTTGGGTTGCGGGGAATAAACACTTTTATTTGGAGGCCGGCATCGCGACTCTTCAATGGAGCCACAATGCCATGGCAACATGAGGCCATGGTGCTGTGGCTCCATTGAGGAACTTTGAGTTAGCCTTGGGCAGGCCTGCACGTGCAGGACTGTTTGCAATTCTGATCTCAAGGGGCTAGAAGTGCCCCGAGGAATCAGAATCACAATCCTCTCTGTGCTTCCAGTTCATACCAGATGCACAGAGGAGATCTACGTATGGGACGGAATCGGGCCCTTAGTGTTTTACACCATTTCCAACATAGAACATCACAGCAGAAAAGACCATATGGTCTATCCAGTCTGCCCTACCATATCAACTACAAAAGTCCCCTTTTTTCCTTTAGAGATCCTCTGTGTCCCATGCTTTTTTGAATTCAGATACCATCCTCGTCTCTACTACCTCCACTGGGAGACTATTCCACACATCTAACACTCTCTCCATAAAGAAATACTTCTACATATTACTCCTGAGTCTATCCCCTTTCACACTCAAACTATGTAGCAGAGCTTGCTTTCAATCAAAAGAGACTCTCCTCCTGTGCTTTTATACCACGGAGGTATTTAAACATCTCTATCCTATCTTCTCTATCCATCTGTGGAAATAACATGTGCAATATACAGAGATATTTTGCACTGTGTACCTTATATGTACTTTTCAAATGGGAAGTATCTGCACTGTTTTCCTTTGGAAATCAGCTACAAGGTTTGTAAGAACAAAAGTGATGCTGGAAATTGCCCTTATGGTTAGTAAGAAAAAACATTCATGTTGTTTAGTTAGAACTAACCCCAAAGATCTTGCACAGCCTTAAACGACATTCACTTGGTTGCTGATGGTTAGGTAGAATGTAAGCAAGAAGAGGAATATATAAAATAAGTTATGTATTCCTAAATCAATATCAATTACAGGAATGTATTTGCTGAGTGCCTTCTGAGTAAATAGTGTTTGTATAAGCCCTTTAAAGGAAACACCAGAAAAACTAAGGGAAATGTATTAATTTAAGGCTACCCTAATGGAAAATGTATGTCAGTTCTGTAAAGATAATGGCAAGCCTTTTAAATTAGTGTCACGATAAAGTATATGTCTGTACAGAAATGCATTTGCAGATGATGAGACAATCAGTGTAAGAGGGCCCTAGTGGATTAGGAAAATAAGGAGAATGGCAGTTCCAGGACAGCAAAGCATATGGACCTTGACAAATGGGTAGTAAATATTTTTCATCAATTAAAATCTGATAACCTTCAGTATTAACCCACTGATCTTTCCTAAAGATATGGTGGATTTGCCTTGCAATTAGAGCAGAACTCGAGAAATTTGGGTTCAAAATCCTAATTTTCCCACTAACCTATCTCACGCTGCCTTGAGTGCCACTTAAATTGTAAGCCCATTTGGGCAGGGAAATAATTTGTGAACCTGACTGCAACTCTTTTGGTTTTGGAAAATGCAAGTACTAAAATCTATAATCCAAATTCAGACTGCCTTTGACATTGATCAGAGTTATGTGCTATCTGAGGATTAAAAAGGTCAGGGAGGATATTCAGGGACGGTGGCTATCCCTTGTAAAGCAGCGAGCTATCGTGCTGCTGAACTTTAAACCTGGATATTCAATTCTGGGGCCATGTCTGGCTTTGAATAGTCGGGTCAGCCTGATAGTGGCGAAGCCAACCTTGCAGTGGCGATATTCAGCTGCTGCCTGGGTTAGACTATGTGGTGAAATATGGGACAGCCTTTGACGTGCCTAACTTTCACCGCTTAGGGATAACCCGGCAACGGCTGAATATCTCCACTGTCCAGTTATCCCTAGGCGCTGCCTCCACTCCACCCCTGGAACACCCCGATGCTAATTGCCTAGCATCAGGGCATTTAGTGGTGGCACCTGGGGATATTCAACAGGACAAACCACATTAGTGTCACTGAATATCCCAGTTGCCGTGATTAACACGATTAGCAGGTCTGCTCACCTCGTTAATAGCTTTCGGTAATTTTATAAAAAGGTGCCTAATTTTATGCATGAGAGTAGGCACCTAAAAGTGGTATTTAATCATTCTCTTATATACTGTGCTATTCTGCATCAGTGTGGTTTACATTGAACAAACTGAAATTACACTGAACAGGGCATTATAACTTGGAGATAACTATTTTACAGGGAATGGGCTATGGAGGGTTAAGTGGCTTGCCCAAGACCACAAGGAGCACCTGTGGGACTAGAAACCCCAGTCCTTCCGGCCCAAGATTGCTGTCCTCTAGTGGGATTTGAACCCCTGACCTTCCGGCCTGAAGTACCTTGCCCCAACCACTAGGCCACTCCTCCACTCTTCACTTCTCTACCCCTCCGCATATCCCCTATTCTTTCTACATTTTGTAGGACTGAACAAATGATCTACATTTACCTGTTCCAATCCATTCAGGGCCTGATCCAGGAAGGCAAATAGCGAGGCTGTATGTTGTGATGGGATGAGAGGTCCACCAAAAAAAGCACAATACCATGTAAACCAGAGACCCAGTACAAAAATGTAGTAAAATTGAAGGAACCTTTATTGTAGATCAATCACACGCCATACACGCCCGACACAGGTCATTTTTCGAAATATCTTCTTCAGGGGGATTCTGGCGTACTCTTTCTGTAAAACAGAGCGATTAAATTGATCTTGTACTGAAGAATTGTTCTTAATCATGTGAAATCAAAGACTTTTTCAGCATAAGCCGCTACACAAACGAAAGTACAAGATCAATTTAATCGCTCTGTTGTGCAGAAAGAGTACGCCAGAATCCCTCTGAAGAAGATATTTCGAAACACGGCCTGTGTCGGGCGTGTATGACGTGTGATTGATCTACAATAAAGGTTCCTTCAATTTTACCACGTTTTTGTCATGATGGGATGTCCAGCCCTGCTATCCATCCTCAGTCTATTCCACCTCCTTGTCCCCTGCACGTACAGAGCCTCTGTGCATACTGCAGGGGATGGGGGAGCCACGGGGGCAGAGCAGGAGCAGGACCGGCCCACGTGCATACAGGGCCAATTTAGGGCATGGCTCTGTACATCTGGGGAGCTCCCGGGGGATGCCCTGCTTATTCCATCTCTGAGGTGGAATAAGCATGGGGTGCCCCTCCGATCCTGACTGGCAGCCCACCCTCAGAGCAACAGGCCACCCATTGTGGGCCCCCGCCACCTGATCCAGGCCCTGACGGCTCCCGACGGGAGTCAGGCGGTGGAGTGACAGGGACAGCACTGTGGCAGGCAGACCATGCGGTAGGGATGATGTCCCCACAGGTATGCAGGGGCACGCCAGGCTATCTCAGGGCTTGATCTGCACCCATGGGGACGTCTGGCTCCCACAGTGAAGAATCGGACCCTAATGGGCCCATCCTGCTTGAGGGCTCCCAGAAGGTACAGATGTGCCCCTTTGGGGATCAGGGTCTCGTTATTTTATAGACCTCTATCATATCTCTCCTCAGCCGTCTCTTTTCCAAGTTGAAGAACCTCAACCTATTAAGCTTTTCTTCGTAGGGATGTCCTTCCATCCCCATTACCATTTTGGTCACTCTTTTCGGTACCTTTTCTAATTCTTCTATATCCTTTTTAAGATACAGCAACCAGAATTGCACACAATATTCAAGGTGTTGTCACACCATGGAACAACACCGAGGCATTATAATATCTTTGGTTATATTCTTCATTCCTTTCCTTATGATTCCCAGCATTCTATTCACTTTCCTGGCCATAGCTGCAAACTGGGCAGAGGGTTTCAACGTATTATCTACAATGATACCCAGATCCTTTTCCTGGGTGCTGGTTCCTAATGTGAAACATTACATCATGTAACCCTAGTTTGGGTTGCTATTCTCTAAAGGCCTGATTCCGTCCCGGATGTAGAAGCCCTCTGTATGCCAGGTCTGAACCGGACGTTCAGAGGGCATCGCGATTCTGATCCTGTGGGGCATATCTAGCCCCGCGGGATCAGAGTCACGAACCATCCTGTGCGTTCAAGCTGGGACTGTGATTCCATCCAGCCTGCAAATACAGGACATGCCCGACTATCTCAGTCAGGGCTTTTAAATGGAGTCACGACACCATGGTGTCTGATTGCCATGGCACCGTGGCTCCATTTTAAAGCCGTGATCCCAGCCACCGGAACAGTTTATTCCCTGCAGCCAAACCCATGATTTGGCCTCCCAGGAACAGGGTCGGGCTGCGGGGAATGCTCTCTGTCCCCTGCCACCCTTTCCCGGCCCCAGGCCTGATGATCCTCAATGTCCAGGGAAGTTATTCCACCTCAGAGATGGAATAACTTCCCCGTTCAAGTCGCCAGCCCCAGACATACAGGGCCAACATTAGAATCGGCCCTGTAGTTCAGGGCCGGTGACCGCTCACTGCCCACCCTAATGCTGCCCCCAATCCTCCCCTTTCCCTCTCCTGTCTAGCTTCCTCGTACAACCGGTGGGGATGCTAGATGCTGGTGGGAGAGGGCACAAATAGCGAGGATGGACATCCCATTGGGATGTTCATCTCTGCTATTCATGGCTCGGAATGAGCCTGTAAGGGTCCGATAATCCAAGCAATTACTGTGGTTAGCAGATGTGCTAACCGTATTAATCTCGGTGAATGGGCTGCTGGCACTAACACGCCTTTTAAAGGTTAATGCCAGCAGCCTGGTTCCACCATGATTAAGGTGAAGCTCATTCTTCCTTTAGGAAAAGCCCCACCCCTTCCCCAGAATGTTGCCATTTCCTAACAAATCCAAAACCCTCTTCCTTGCCCCATTGTCTCATGCACACATTGAGACTCTGGATCTGCCTGCCTCTTAGGTCCTGCGCATGGAACAGGAAATATTCCTGAGAACATTACCCTGGAAGTTCTAGATTTCAACTTTCTACCTAAAATCCTAAAGTTGAGTTCCAGAACCTGCCTCCCACACTTTCCTATGTCATTGGTACCAACATGTACCAAGACAGTGGGCTCCTCCTTATCTACTGAATGTGTTGCCTATTTAAAATGAGCACATTTTGACTGCCTTAAACTGGGCACCTAGTTATGGAATTACCCTCAAAAGTGTTTCTATATTGCTTCATGTATGCTCTGTGTTATGCAACCTGTGCTCAGCCTTGAAGATCGTATACATGATAACATACACATACATATAAAAATGCTCTGTTCCTTATTCAAGGTTGAGCACAGGACATGTAACACAGAGCTTGCATGTATTACAGTAATACAACATTCTACTGTAGACTGGAAACAAATAGTCTTTGCAGCTTTAAAAGAAGTAGAGAAAAGTAATATACAAAGAAGAAAGAGCATTTGGGTCATCATTTTTTTCTTAAATAGAACTGGCTTCGCAAGAACATCAGCAGTCAGGTCTCTAACGTCATTCAAATTCCTGTGTCTATTTGTTAGTGTCTGCTTTCTTTAATTAAATTTGTTATGCAGGATGGATATTGGACAAGGTCTATAATAAGATTACAGTTCCTATTATGTGCATTTTCTATATTGCATTACTGTCTCAGACTTCTTTTTCTTGTTTCTGTGGCAAAAATATCAGAAAGGGCATTACCCAAGGAAAGCAGCTCACCGAACAGAAAAGCGTGGTTACCTTATAAAGCTACTGCAGATTATTTTCAGAAGGATCTGGTTTTTAGTAGGAAACAAGCTCCCATAGAAAACAGAAAGTGCATTGCAAGTATCCTACTTTTTAAAGTGTTTTAACCTGTGGTGGGAGGGCCGACCAAACGAGTAAATCTTTCAAATTTTGGCCCCTTGGCACAAAAGGAGATTTGTTACTGAAACAATCCAAACTCTGCACCACATGCCAGTTTCCTTTGAAGATGCTCTTGATGTAACCGTAAAAGTGAGTGAATGGAGGGTACATACCATCGTTCAATCCCCTGTTTTCCTAGTTCCTAGTATTTCTTTCTGTGTATTTCGCTCTATAATATGCTTTCACGACACACCTTTTCAAGTAACATTTCTCTCTAAATCTGGAAACCATGTCCAGGGCCTATGATTCATATTCCATTTAGGTCGTACATAATTTATGAAGTCTGATGACCTGGCTTACTGGTAAATTATGTCCGGATTGGAAGTGCGTCCCCCGCTATTCGCAGGGACCATATTCCACATCTTTGCCTCCCCACATGTATTGTACCATTGTGTGGGGAGTGCTAGATGGGGGTGGGGAGGGGCGGGATGGAGGTGGAGCAGGGGAGTGGCAACATGGTTGAACGTACAGGGCCTACTCAGGTCAAGGCCCTGTACATCCTGTGGCATATACATGGACGCCTAGATTATTCCACCTCAAAAGTGGAATAAATGCCAATCATCCCTTCGATTGCAGGTTGCAACTACCCCAGTGTGCCGCCGCGGAGGTGATCCTGGTGAATGATTCCTGCCTTGGAGGACCCCCCCCCCCCCTCCCCGAGGGCCAGGATGTGAGCTGAAGGGGCTTTACCGTGGCTGGACCATTGGGAGGGCTGGCCAGGCAGCAGGCTGGAAATCTCCAACAGCAGAATAGGGGGCATGCCGGACCATCTGGGTGCCCTGATACTGAACCCGCAAGAACACATGGCTCCCACAGTTGCAGAAATGATGCAAAATGGCCCCATTTATCTTTTAATATCCACACAAAACAAATACCTTTATACCACCAAAAATACAAATACTAAAACATTCACAAACCTAACTTCAAAAATTATTCAAATTACATTAGGTTATTGTAATGTAATTTGAATAATTTTTGAAGTTAGGTTTGTGAATGTTTCAGTATTTGTATTTTTGGTGGTATAAAGGGTATTTGTTTTGTGTGAATATTTTTAGAATTACCCTTTGGCAGTGAGATTGTATAACCCATTTATCTTTTATCCATCCGGATGGCCCGAACGTGCCCCAGTCTGACTTGGCCTCATATTTGATGTTTCTTATGTAATATGTATTTAGTATTTATTATGCAAATATTATGATTTAATTATTTAGTTTTTTATTTATTTACTTATCATTTTTGATTGTTTTACTACAGTTTTTACATTTTCCTGTTGGTAATTTTTAGGGTGATCCCCTTTCTTAGTAGATGAATATATTCTACATTTTGATGTTTTTAATACTTGTGTTATTTATATCACATTCTCTGTATTGTATATTATCATTTTCACAGTTTAACATATGTTGTGAGAGGTTTTATATACTATATCTTGCTTTGATTTTACAAAATGTATATAGCTATATATACTTCAATGTATTGCTTGTTGTTTAATGGAAACCTCTTTGACCCAGTGAAAAGCGGTCTAAAAGCATAGCTAAATAAAATAAATAGAGGTATTTGTTCCTGATTGAACTATTTGTTGATGGCCAGAGAGATAGGAGCGAAGCCATGTAAGGGCTAGGTTATGGATGCCAGTGCTTTGTTATCGTTGTATTAGTATGTCATGGCATATTCTGTCAAACACTGCCGCAATGTCCAGAAATATGAGGACAAAACCTTGCTTAGGTTTTTCTATGCCTTTCATCAGTCTGTCCATTAATGAGATTAGAAGGGTTTCAATTCCATGGCCATGTTGGAATCCATGTTGCTGTGGGTCGAGGGGTGCATTTGAGTTGACGTGATCCTGCAATTGGATTTGGACAATCTTTTCCAGTATTTTTGCCAGGAAGGGCAAGCTAAATATTGGTCTGTATGAACTTGGCTCTGATGGATGTAGCTTAGGGATTTTTAGAATAGGACGGATAGATGCTATCTTAAGTCTGGAAGGTAGATGTCCTTGAGAGAATGAAAGGTGTATCATTCTATATAATGTTGAGGCTAGCTCAGCTCTTGCTAGTTTGAGCCATCTTACTGGGAATGGGTCCAGGGGGGATGTGGTAATGTTGAGATTACTTATTATGTCTTCAAGGTGTTGAGGTGTAACTGGGTAGAATGATTGAAATAGGTTGGAAGTACAGACTTGAAGGTTATTTTTAATTATGGCTGGAGGTGAATTAAGGAGTTTGCATTGGAAAATTTGAAGTCAGTGCTTGTGGTCAGGGGATAGACTGAAATGTTTTTTGCTTGTTTTCATTTACCAATGGCTTAACAATGTCACTAGAGGACAGCAACCTTGGGCCGGAAGGACTGGGGTTTCTAGTCCCACAGGTGCTCCTTGTGGTCTTGAGCAAGCCACTTAACCCTCCATTGCCCATGTTCCCTGTAAGTATTAGTGCATGTATTTCATATCCCCTCGTGTTAAATGTATCCCCCAATTGTGTTGTGACCGCTTTGATTGAAGGATAAGGTGGTATACAAAACTGTCTAAATAAAATAAATAAAAATAAATGTCAAATAGCTCTCTCGATTTGTTTAGTGATTTCATATTAATTATTGTGTGGTACTGTCTTTTTGCTTTATTGGCTTGAATCCGTTATGAATACAGGATGTGTAGGTAATTGGTCTTGAGTTGATCTTCATGGGTTTGTCTCCATTTGCGTTCCACTTTTCTGAGGTCCTGTTTCAGCTTTTTCATGTCTGCAGAGTACCAGGGCATTTGATTGCGGTGCATTGTTCTCTTTGTGTTGGCATTAGTGCCAATAGTTTCATACCAGTTAGAGACAATGAAGTCTAAGTCATTTGAGTCCACAGTTAGTGTGGAGATAATGTCTTGGAAGAATGACTTCTCAAATTGTTTAAATCAGTTTAATTCCTTTTGTGTATTGGGGGTTTCTTGCAACTGGTAAGGAATTTGGAAGGAAATGGTGCTATGGTCCGACTAGGGAACCTGTGTCAGTTGAGGGCTAGGGATAGCAAACCTCTCTAGAAACTGTGATGGGAGGAATATTAGATCAAGGGTATTACCTTTATTGTGTGTTGGGTGTTGTACTATTTGCATGTAATTTAAATACTCCACTGCATCAGTGAAGGTCTTCACTTGCTTCTGTGGAGTAGATGATAAGTTGAAGTCACCAAAGAGTGTCAGTGGGCAATTTGGACTTATATGTCAGCATACTACTTTGAGGAGTGTTGCAAGTTCTTCATGACTGGAAGTGGGTAATCTGTAGGTGCGGTATACAGAATTCCGTTTATTAGAAATGGTTAAGATGTCAATTCCATCTGTGCTTGATGTAGATACGTTTAAATAGTAAACTCTTTTTCGCAAGTATGCATATGCCACCTTCTCTGCGACCAATTCGGTAACAGTTAAATATGTCATAGTTTGGATTTGCTGGTTGATTAACAAGTATAGTGTCTGTTTTGGTAAACCATGTCTCTGTAATGCACATAAGATCAATATCATTATCTATTAAGTAATCAGTGAGGATTTGTGTCTTATTTCTGGCTGATCATGCATTGATGAGGATATACTTCAGGGTAACATGGCAATTTTCAAGTGTGGTATGTTGATCCATGGAGGCAGTATTATTAGTGGTATGTGAACTAGAAAGGATTGAGTTCCGTTTCTTATTCTTTGGGGTGGAGATCTTCTGACTGGAGTGCCATATCCATGGATGATTGGGATTTTACTAGGGCTAGCAATAAGGGATATGATCTGCATGAAGAGAGAGAGTAATAATGCAGTACATAAGAGGATAGGAAGAAGGCAATGGAGGAATGGCATGATTCCTAGTGTTTCCTTGCACTTCGGATCGGTGGAGCAGACTAAGTTAATTTGTCGACCTAAGTACTCACAGTTGGATGTTTCCACCCTTCGTTTATCTTGTTAGGCATAAATGATCATCAGCTTTATTTATCTGATAATGATTGGGTCAATTTAGTTGATGTATCACCTCTTAGGCTAATAGGCCTAAGATGGAGCAGCTGTGTAGTAGAATAATGCATTGAGTTGGCTTTTTCACCATGTAGAAGCATCCTGTGTTGGCCTTGTAGATGTTGTACAGTGGAGTGGGGAGGTCATCACTCACTCGCTCTATTCTGGTGATCAGAGGGTGATTTCTTCAGACTTGGACTGTCAGGGATTAAGCCACACCTAAAGGCCACACCAAAAGGCCCTCTGGTGAGGCCCTCAGGCTCAGGCATACCTTAATGCACCCTTACTTTTCAAGCTGGCACAGCTACCTGCTTGATCCCAGCGATGGGGAGCAGGGAGGAGCTCATCTGCCGCTCCCTTCAGCTGCAGCTGATGGAGGGTTGTCAGATGATGGATTGTGCCGTAGCATGCACTTTCTTTTTCAACTGGTGTGGCAGACCCAGCACAGATCACTGGGAAACTCCAGTATTCACCTTTCTCCATTGAAAAAATTATTCACAATGACGCCTGAATCTGTTTCTTCGGTGGTGGTACCTTGCATCATCTAACATAGTTTGATTTGTTCTTTCCTAGGTGCATAACTTTGCACTTGTTCACATTAAATTTCATCAGCCATATGGATGTCTATTCTTCCCATTTATCAAGGTCATGAATACTGTATGTTAAAAAGAAGAGGGCCCAGCACAGATCCCTGGGGTACTCCACATTTCTCCATTGAGAAAATTAGCCATTTAGCCCTACTCTCTGTTTTCTATCTTTTTACCAGTTCCTGATCCACAATACTACATTGCCTACAGTCCCATGACTTTTTAATTTCACCAAGAGTTTCTTATGAGGGATCTTGTCAAAGGCTTTCTGAAAATCCAGATACGCTATATCAACTGGCTCACCTTTGTCTACCTGTTTATTCACACCTTCAAAAAATATAACAAATTAGTAAGACATAACTTTCCTTGGCTAAATCATGTTGGCTTTCTCTCATTAAATCATGACTATCTACATGTTTAGTAATTTTATTCTTTATGATGGTTTCTACCATTTTGTCCAGTACTGATATCAGGCTCACTGGTCTATAGTTTCCCGGATCATCCCTGGTATCCTTTTAAAAAATTGCTGTTATATTAGCCATTATCTATTCTTCCGGTACTAGAGATGATTTTAATGATAGTTTACAGGTTACTAATAGTAGGTCTGCAATCTCATATTTCATGTTCTTTCATCACCTTTAGATGTATACCATCTAGCCCAGGTAATTTTCTATTCTTCAGTTTATCAAAAAGTTGTAATACATCTTTCCAGTTTAACAATATTTCTTACAATTCTTCTGATACATCACATTTATGAGGTGTGACAAAAAAGAAACGAGACTGTGGCAGCCACACCCTTGACTCAAAGCCAATTGGCTAACCACTTATGTCACTATGTTGTGCAACATCTCCCCACTATTCTGCTATAATATTTTTCATCTCTCTCACTCTGTTTTTCTTTTTCAAATTTTTATGTAGCACACTGCTCCATCGCTTTGTCACGCACCTGGGGGTGGCAGAAATATGGAGCAAAGAATCAACTTGAAATTTCTGGTTAAGTTGGAGAAGGGCCCAACTGAGTGTCTCCAACTTCTCCAATAGGCTTATGGAGAAGATGCAATGTCAAGGCCACAAATCTTCGAGTGGCACAAATTCTTCAAGACTGGCCGCGAGGAGGTGCAGGATGACCCCAAGTCAGGACGGCCTTCCACAACAAAGACGGCTGAGAATATTTACAGAGTGAACCAGCTGGTGTGGAGTGATCATAGATTGACAGTGCGGATGATAGCTGAGGAGCTCAGCCTGAACAGGGAGTCAGTGCGGACCATCTTGGTGCATGAGCTGGGGATGCGGAAAGTGTGCGCCAAGATGGTGCCCAAGCTTTTATTGGACGACAAGAAGGAGCAGGGGTCAATATTTGTCGAGACTTGCTAGAGAAGATTAGAGAATATCCAGAGTTCGTTGGCCGAATCATCACAGGAGACAAGACTTGGGTCTTCCAGTACGACCCTGAAAGCAAGAGATAAAGCCTGCAGTGGAAGACTTGACTGTCACCCAGACCCAAAAAGGCGTGCATGTCCAAATCAAGGATCAATGTCGTGCTGATCGCATTCTTCAGCCAGAAGGGAGTGGTCCATCTGAGTTTGTGCCTGAGGGTCAGACAGTCAACCAGCACTTCTACCAGCAGGTCCTCAATTTCCTCCATGACCGGGTTCAACATAGCAGGTGAGCTCTGTGGAGAGAGAAGTCGTGGCTGCTCCATCACAACAACACGTCCGCACACACCACGCTCAGCGTGAGGCAGTTCTTGGCCAACAAACAGATCACAGCTCTCGACCACCCTCCTTATTCCCCAGATCTCACACTGTGCGAGTTCTGGCTCTTCCCCAGACTGAAGACTGTACTCAAAGGAACTCATTTCGCTTCTGTAGAAGAGATCAAAGCCACTGTGACAAGGGAGCAGAGGGACCTCAAGGAGGAGGTCTTTACCGAGTGCTTCCATACGTGGCAGAAGCAAATGCAGAAGTGCATTAACTCTGGGGGGGATTACTTTGAAGGGGACAATGTGTAATTTCTCTGTAGATTTTGTAATAAAACATTTACGGGACAGTCTCATTTCTTTTTTTGTCACACCTCATATATACCATTTAAAGCATGGGCAACTTCTCTACCTACATCTTCTTCAGTAAAGATCAAAGCAAAGCATTTATTCAGTCTTTCCGCTATGACCTTTTCATCACTTAGTACCCCTTTTACCCCTCTATCATTCAATTGTCCAACTGATTCTCTCACAGGTTTTTGCTATGAATGTACTTGAAAACGTTTTTATTATATGTTTTTGCTTCCACAGCAAACTTTTTTTTTCAAATTCTCTCTTTGCCTGCCTTATCAATGCCTTATATTTAACTTGCCATTGCTTATGTTGTTTCCTGTGTGATCATTTGGCTCCATTTTCTATATCCTTAAAGATTTATTTTGGCTAAAATAGCCTCTCTGACCTTACCTTTAAATCATACTGGCAGTTTTTTGGCCCTCCCACTTTCTTAAAGCATGGAATACATATGGTCTGGGCTTCTAAGATTGATGTAAATTTTAACCTTTGGAGCTGCTCCTTTTAGTTTCTTTTAACTATTTTCTTCATTTTATCATAGTCTCTCTTTTGAAAGTTAAAATATAGTACTGTAGATTTCCTTGCCATCCTCCTCCCATTTATTAAATCTAATACAATCATGCCATGATCACTATTGCCAAGTGGCCCCAACACCCTTATCTCTTGCACCAGATCCTGTGTTCACTAAGGACTTGGTCCAAAATAGCTTCCCCTCTTATCAGTTCATGAACCAGCTGCTCCAAGAAGGAGTCATTTATTTCATCTAGAAACTTTATCTCACTATCATGTCCTGCTGTGACATTGACCCAGTTGTTACTAGGGTAATTGAAATCACTCATTATTACTGTGTTGTAACTTTTATTAGCTTCCCTGATTTCTTTGAGCATTTCATCATGCATTTGTTCATTTTGGCCAGGCGGTCTTTGCCTTCCCCTTTTTATATAGAATTTCTATCTATAGAGATTCTACAGTGTATTTTGTTTCCTGCAAAACTTTACTCCTATGTAACTCAATGCCTTTTCTAACATAGAGTGCAACTCCTCCACCAATTTGATCTACCCTATCATTGCAATATATTTTGTACCCAGGTATCACAGCGTCCCATTGGTTGTCATCCTTCCACCAGGTCTCTGAGATGCCAAATATATCTAACCTTTCATTTAGTGCTATATATTCTAGCTCTCCAATCTTATTTTTTAGACTTCTAGTATTTGCATAAAGGCATTTTAGAAGTTGTACTTTTTTAATATTGATCTGGTTATCAGTTGATAGGAGTAATTTGGAATCCTTCAGCTCTGTATTTAAGGCCATCTGGGTTAATTTTATCTTCACTGGAACCTCTGTAAGGATGCCCTAACTTCCCTCTTTTTCTAGTATCCTTCAAGCATACATCCTTCCAAACTATGCACTCCGGAGCGACTGCTGGCTTTCTCCTATTTAGGTTAAAAGCTGTTGTATTTCTTAGAAGCCAGCTTTGGGAACATCCTCATAGTGAGGATGTCCATGTCTGAAAGGGAGTGTAGTGAAGGCCTGGTTGGGGTCTTTTCAGGAACCTGGATGTCACTGCTTGATCTCGGAAACGTCCTGCATTTCCAAGGTTACAAGTGCTCTAGGCATGAATAAGCATTGTGAAAGTGCTTGTTTAGGCTGAAAAGCATCAAATGGTGTAGAGAAGACAGTAATCCATGATTTCCAGTACTCAGCACAATTTCAATTACAGCAGCACTGGGATTTGAACCCTTGGTTTTGTTATTCTTAAACCATTGATCTAACCATTAGCCTTCCCTAGGTTCTAAGTTATGGTTTTGGGGATGTCTATGTAGATGTCCCCACAGAGGTCCATATCAGGCATGGCCACATTTCTGAAATCATGTCAGCACCTGGATGTGCCTGCATTTCTTTTTTCCAGAGATTCTGGCTTAGATGTCCTAGATTGCACTTGGACATCCCTTCTAAAATTCCACTCTATATGTTTATGCAGGTGGCACACACAGATTTGAAGAGGGCATGTTCTGGGTGTTGCTTGGGTTGACCTATGTATTTTGCAAGACATGTATGTGTCAACATATTTTTTCCCTCAGCTTTACAATTGCTTTGAGACATGCATAATTGTTAGCTGTTGGTTTGGACATGGAATTTGGTAGGTGAATTGTGCTTACTTCTCTGGTGTTCAAAATCACTTCAAAAAAACAAAAAAGTAAGATCCTTGGAGCATGGCTACTTATTTGCCTGTCCTTGGATTTGCAGTTCTGCAAAATCTTGTACTTACACATGTAGGAAGCAAAACGTGCTGCTTCTTACACATACAAACCCCTGGATTTTTTTTTTTAAAACATGTTGCTTTGTAAAACGACTGTTCTTGCTTATGTGCCACTAAATGCATGTATTTTTCCATGGCCTTATACATTCAGTGAGCCCTTTGTAAAATCCATTGCAAATTTTGGATGTCCTAGCAACTGTATTCAGGTAAAGGCTCTCATGAGTAATTTTGTGTGTGACGTACTGAGGCTGTGTGCTTGTGTGAGTGAAGATGTGTGCACACTGTAATAAGGACAGGATGATTAACATTGCAGTCTGACTGTTATGCTCATACACCTTTAATGATGATATTATAACTGGTTGACTGGTTCACCAACTGCGTCTCATGATTCATCACCTTACATGCTTGCCGAATTATGCTTGTTGAATATGTGACCTTGCAAAAATAATATACTCCTGAAGATCAAAACAGAAAGATCACTGTTAAGCATGGTAAAAGGGGTATTTATAATCACTAGTTAGTTACAACAAGAGAATAGAGATAAAAATATGGAAATTGAAGCAGCCGGTGTTGCCTCATTAATTCAAATTAAGGGTCTTTAATCAAAAAAAAAGTGAGCGTAAAGCCAGAGATTACCAGATGTTGGCAGGCGGATCTGAGATACATGTTCCTATGCTACTAGCAGCTAATACAGAGAGGAAATCTCCATCCAGAAAAGTTTGGCCAAAATAATTCAAAATATGCAATTTTCTGACGCTTTGGAATCATTCTTCAAGTTGTCTTACTAAAACAATTTGTTGGTCGATGCTGGAACTGGCAAGAGGTATGAGAAGATCCTTTTGCCAACCGGAAAGGATGTTTTGGGGGACATCCCCCCATTTGTAAACTGCTATAATGACAAATTAAAATGGTAAAAGATTATTTCAACTCTGATCTGAAGTTACATTTCATGTTTGTTAAATTTAGCTCCTGGTAAATACATATAACATACTGCAATTAAAGGGAAATATAAATCCACCAAACTGGCCAAAAAAACTTTATTAAACCCACGAAGGACAATAATCAAAGTCTTTACTATGGGTAAAATAACATTTTAACTGTAATTACTGTCCAACTTGTCCATGAGTAAAAGTATCCATGTTCTTTGACATCATGAATGCATTTATTCTGTTTATTAATTTATTTTAAAACATTTATACACTGTGTATCACTATGAATCCTAAATAGTCTACAAACAACATCCAAAATACTAATGTGACATAAATTAAGATTTCAGAGCTGCTAAGCTACCCAGTTCCAGGAGTGAGATTTGAAGCTAGTCCTGGATGTCTGACAAGCTTGTTCTGATGCATTACGGGACCTGCAGCATTGATTAAGAACATAAGAACATAAGATATGCCATACTGGGTCAGACCAAGGTCCATCAAGCCCAGTATCCTGTTTCCAACAGTGGCCAATCTAGGTCATACGTACCTAGCAGTTTCCCCAAAAGACACAGGTTCCGCAATGCTTGTACTGGGTCAAGCATTGATATCCTGGGTCCCTTCTTAATAATGGTTTATGGACCTTTCATCCAGGAATTTGTCCAAACCTTTTTTAAACCCAGCTACACTAACAGCCTTTACTACATCCTCCGGTAACAAATTCCAGAGTTTGATTACACGTTGAGTGAAAAAATATTTTCTTTTATTAGCCTTAAATAGTTTACCCTGTAGCTTCATTGCATGTCCCCTAGTCTTTCTATATTCTGATAATGTAAACAATCGATCTACATTTACCCGTTCCACTCCGTTCATTAATTTATAGATTTCTATCATATCTCCAGGGGCGGCCCAAGGGGGGTGCGGGGCCATGTGCGGAGACTCGGTGCAGGGCCTCATTTGCATAAGGGGCCTCTTTTGCATAAATATTTGCATAATGTTACCTTATACTAACTTTTAGTAAACTTGCCTCTTAATGAGTGTATGGATAAAGAAAGACTAAAAGATTTCTACATAACTATAATCCAGTGCCAACTGCCAGACACATTAGGAACTACTACAAACACTGCCCATTTAGAACCCATAGCAAACCCGCCGTATCCTGACAGCACTACCAGGACTCACAAAGCACCATACTCTACCAATCAAAAGGCAACACTGCAAATATTAAACCAATACATTTCAGAGAACAAGAATACATGACCTACTGGGGAAAGAGAACAAGTGGCAATGTCAAATAGGAATTATATAAACAGAACACCTCAGCTCAGTTACACATGCAGAACATAGACCATCACCAAACAAGTAATCACAATTTAGAAACAGGAAGACAATAATTAAACTGGGAATCCCAAAAGCCAGACTTGGAATGTACAACACTGTAGAAATAAAACTATACATTAATTTGCTCTTCTACTAAACAAAGCGCAGACGTTAATGATGCACATTTACCAGAGCTGACATATTCCAATTAATAAATTCAAAATAAAGAGATATTTTTCTACCTTTTGTGCATTTTTTTCAGCTGCAATTGCTCCAGCCACTTTCTTCTGGTTTCTTTGTGTCTTCTGCTAACTCTCCATCGTCTGCTGTCCATTTGTCCTTTCTTCTCTCTTCTAGTTTTTTTCCATTCTCTCTCTACATCTGCTTTAACATACTAATCTTTCTCCTTTTGCTCTTTCCTCATTCCTATTTCATCCACTCAAATTTTACCCCTCCATCCTCAATCCCCACTTACTCTCCCAATACCCATCCAATTGTAGATTTTTTAACCCTCCCACACAAAATATTTTTCCCTTCTCCATTTTACTCTTCCAGCCCCATCCCATTCTAATCCTCCCTCAACATCAGCTCCCTTCTAGTTCCAGCCTCACCCAGCATCCATTCCCTTCTAGTCCCTGCATCAGCCCATTTCCAGTCCTAGCCACCCATCAGCCCATTTCCAGTCCTAGCAACCCCCCAACACAATACCAGTCCTAGCCCCCCCATCAACCCACTTCCATTCCTAACCTCCTATCACCAAATTTTCAGTTTAAGCCCCCCCTATAACCCATTACCAGTCCTAACCCCCCATCAGCCCACTTCCAGTCCTAACCCCATCAACCCATTACCAGTCAGCCCCCCATAGCCCATTGCCAGTCCTAACCCCCCCATCAGCACACAGCCTATTACCAGTCTTAACCCCCCCATAGCCCATTACCAGTTCTAACCCCCCCCAACAGCCCACAGCCCATGACCAGTCCTAACCCCATCAGCCCACCTCAAGTCCTAACCCCTCCCCATCAGCCCATTTCCTGTCCTAGCCCCCCCATAGCCCATTATCAGTCCTAACCCCCCCCATAACCCATTACCAGACAGCCCCCATCAGCCCACAGCCCATTACCAGTCTTAACCCCCCCATAGCCCATTACCAGTTCTAACCCCCCCCCCAACAGCCCACAGCCCATTACCAGTCCTAACCCCATCAGCCCACCTCAAGTCCTAACCCCTCCCCATCAGCCCATTTGCTGTCCTAGCCCCCCCATAGCCCATTATCAGTCCTAGCCCCCCCCATAACCCATTACCAGACAGCCCCCATCAGCCCACAGCCCATTACCAGTCTTAACCCCCCCATAGCCCATTACCAGTTCTAACCCCCCCAACAGCCCATTTCCAGTCCTAACCCCATCAGCCCACCTCCAGTCTTAACCCCCCAGCCCACTTCCAGTCCTAGACCCCAACCCATTTCCAGTCCTAGCCCCCCCATAGCCCATTACCAGTCCTAAACCCCCCCCATCCCCCATCGGCTCAAGTAAAATTAAATTTAAAAAAAAAACGCTGGCTGCTACTGCTGCCGCCACTGCAGCAGCCGCAGCATGGACTGTCCCGCGGGGCCCCTTCTGCCCGGCTGAATCCCTCCCCCCCTCAAAGCCGGCACGGAGGGGCTCAGCCGGCACGGAGGGAGGGAGGGGGGCAGGGAGGGATTCAGCCGGGCAGAAGGGGCCCCATGGGACAGTCCATGCTGCCGCTGCCGCAACGGCGGCAGCGGTAGCAGCCAGCGTTTTTTTTTTTTTTTATTTAGTTTTGAAAAAAGCAGAATGTTCTTTGCGCGGGGCCCCCTGAAACGCGGGGCCCTGTGCAAAAACATTCTTGCTCAATGGACGAGCCGGCCCTGCATATCTCCCCTCAGCCGTCTCTTTTCCAGGTTAAAGAGCCCTAACCTTTTTAGCCTTTCTTCATAGGAGTATATTTCCATCCCCTTTACCATTCCAATGAGTAAAATCAGGAACTACAAATACCATAATGCAATTCAAGGGAAATTTAAATCCATTACTGGCAAAAAATAAAATCTCATGCCTGGAACTGGGTAACTTAGCGACTCTGAGAATTAACAAACTAAGGGCTCCCGTTAGCTCAAGCTATCTGCTACATGGCACATTTTATTCCTATGGGCTATGTGGCAGATAGCTTGAGCTAAGTATCAGCAAAAAGGTGCCCTAAATCACATTATAACAACACAACAAATTAAGAGCAGTAATTAAATTGGATACAGGCTTAAAACAAAATATATAGACTATGAAGGGATGAGGTGATGCTAGGAGTGGAGTGAGAGCAGAGATTGGAAGAATGTTTGCAATTTTGGAAAAACAAAATGGAAAAACTATGCCTGTATTTTCTTATTGAAAACTTACATGCTGATAAAGCAGGCACAATCTCTTCATGTACATTTTTCTGGAGCAGTAAACTTACCAAAAACCTATGTGGACTTTTTCTTTGGTTACCAATTGTAAAGTGAGAAAGGAGGCTTCTAGGCTTCATGAAGGTATAGAGGCTGTAACCCACAGGGCAAAAGGATCAGAGAAGGTAGATAAAACTACAATTTCCTGCATTCCTTGAAGCCATGGAAGTTACTAGAGGAAATTCTAGGAGAGGAGGGGCCATGTTGTGTCAGGAAGTTCTGAAAGTTAGGTGGATGGGGCTTCCAGCCAAATGGAAGTTAAAAACATATAAAGGGGGCAGTTGGACGAAGCCACACATATGGAGGTAGATGCACTACAGACGGATCAAGTTTGGTTTCAGATGTTAGAACCCATGAAAATGGAGACCCTGGACATAATCAAGTGAATTCTGAACTTATGAGGAAAGAATGGGGTTTTGTGCAGCAACCAAGGAAACCAGAGGCAAAGTGAAGCAGATAGGAGAGATTGTAGTTTGTGATACTGAGCATGTTTGGACTACCTGTTTGTAAGTAAAGGGGTCTATAGTCTACAGGAGCATGGATTGCAGTGCAGTGACAAAGGACTCTTGGCTGAAGAATTTGTGTCCCATGCAGGAGTTTGCAGTTGACTCTACCATGGAAGTTAGTCTACAATTAACAGTAATTAGCTGTTAATGTAAGGGAGGAATGGACTAAAGATTCAAGCTACTGTACTTGTTGGATAGCCTGGATGGTGGACTCAGAGTACTTTATAACAGAGACAGCAAAGAATGGCTGATTAGCAGGTAGACATAATCCCGCAGGGCCAACTCAGCTGGGTAAACCCAATCTGTGTTGTACTGTTTAGTGGTATTTATTGGAGTAATTTTTGAAACATAACATTTATTTATTTATTTATTTTATTTATTTAACTTCTCTTATATACCGTGCTATTGCATATCAGTGCAGTTTACAATAAACAACATATTACTATGCGGGCGGACCGCATAGAATTACATTAAACAAGGGTCAAGAACTTGGATTCAACAGGGATTAACATATCTACAGCGTTATTTACAGCAATATATACAGTGTAACTTGCGTATTGGTTTAGGCACAATGTTATTCAGCATGGGCTGGCTTAAGCCAGCTATTCTTTTCTGTTCTATGCTGGGCTGGTCTGGGTAGTTTGTGTGGTTCAATGATTATTTGGCGTTCATTGTTAGAAACAGGGTAGTGTCTCACGAAAAGGTAATGCTTAAGGGCCCTTCGGAATTGGGATTGGCTGGGAATGGTACGCATGTCAGCTGGGAGGGCATTCCAGGCCAGGGGAGCGCAGATTGAGAAAGCTCTGTTAGAGGTCATTTTTGTGCAAGTGGTCATTTCTTTAGGAACCAGCAATGTGTTGGCCATTACTGATCGTTTGGTTCTATTTAAGTGTGTATAGTGGATCAGTTCTTTGATAGATGGGGAAGATTGGTTGTTCAGGGCTTTGAAAATAGTGATTTGAATCTTGTATAAGAGTCTTGCGTGAATGGGCAGACAGTGTAGGTTCATCAGAATAGGGGTGATGTGGTTCATTCGTGGTGCCCCGGCTAGTACTCTTGCTGTGGAGTTCATTGCCATTTGGAGTGGGTGGAGAGTTGCCTTCGGGAGCCCGTATAGGATACTGTTAGCATAGTTGAAATGTGGAAGAACCAATGCCTGATAAATTGTTCGGAAGTCGCTGGGGTCTAAAAGTGGTTGGAGCTGACTGAGGGTCCGTATTTTGTGATATATTGTTTTTACCATGTTTTTTTATATGTGCTCTCATGTCCAGTCTCTGGTCTAGGGTGATCCCAAGGTAGCGGATTGAGGATTTGGTTGTCAATTCTGCGTTCTTGACTTTTAATGTTGTAGGGGGGATGAAGGCTTGGTTCTTAGTAACGAAGAGGATGTCTGTTTTGGAGGAGTGATTGATCCGGAGATTTTGTGTGTGTAACCAGTCCGCAATTGCGTCAAAGCATTTTGTTATTGGGGAGAAATCTGGTTGCTGGATTTTAAATGGCATAAATAAAAGGATATCGTCTGCATATGCTAGACATTGTATGTTGAATGAGCGTATTAGGGAGCAGATGGTTTGCATGTAGATGTTAAACATCAGTGCGGAGAGGGACTATCCTTGGGGAACCCCTTGTGTCTGCATGAATGGTTCAGACATTGCGGTGCAGGTTCTAAAATATTGCCATCTATTAGCTAGGAATGATTTGCACCATTTTAGGGCAGAGCCTTCAATTCCTTTCTTCTTAAGACGTTCGATAAGTTCGATAAACATTGCTGTTTTTACTTGAACTCTCTTTGAAGAGAAAAGTTTGGAAACTCAGAAGCCGCAAGGCCTTCACAAAATGTAAATCCAAGAGTAAAAGTACCCAAGAAGCTTGCACCATTGTGGGCAGTTTTGATTATTGCCCTCATATTTTGCAGTGTCTAGCACTGGTCCTGGTAATTTAGAGCAGGGGACCTGTAAAGCAGAGCAAGCAATCCAGGAGCAGCAGCAAGCACGAGATCTCAGCAGACGTCTCCATATCCCCTGTCCATTAGAAAACTGATTCATGGGTGCCTTTCAGCACGTCTTAGTGCTGTTCTCTTCCTCGTTCCCCCCATTTCCTCTGTCTTCAAAGCTACCAGCATTCCTTTGTCAACAAAAGCTATAGCTAACAGGAGGGAGGGGGATAACACACAATAGTACACAGAGCAGCAAGACACAAAACTAGAACAGTGGCAGAAGCAACAAACATTAAGGGCCTAATTCCATTCCGAACGTCGATCCCCTCTGTACGTCCGGTCTGAACAGGACATACAGGGCCGGCCCGTCCAGTGAGCAAGAATGTTTTTTGCACAGGGCCCCGTGTTTCAGGGGGCCCCGCGCAAAGAACATTCTGCTTTTTTAAAAATTAAATAAAAAAAAAAAAAAGCTAGCTGCTGTGGCTACCGCCGCAGCAGCAGCAGAATGGAGTATCCCGCGGGGCCCCCTCTGCCCGGCTGTGCCCCTCTGCACCGGCTTTCAGATACGCGAAGGTAGAGTGTCTCCCTCGCGTCTCTGTTAAGCCTGCAGGGGCTGATGGGAAGCAGGGGCTGATGGGAAATTTCCCATCTGCTCCTGCAGGCTTAACAGAGACGCGAGGGAGACACTCTCCCTTTGCGTATCTGAAAGCCGGTGCAGAGGGGCTCAGCCGGGTCGGGAGAGCTCAGCCAGGCAGAGGGGGCCTCGTGGGACACTCCATTCTGCCTCTGCAGCGGCGGCGGCGGCAGCAGCCAGCTTTTATTTTTTATTTTTATTTTCCATGAGCCGATGTGTGTGTGTGTGTGGGGGGGGTTAGGACTGGTAATGGGCTATGGAGGGGGTTAGGACTTGACTTGAGGTGGGCTGTGGGCTGTTGGGGGGGGGTAGGACTGGTAATGGGCTATGGGGGGGTTAAGACTGGTAATGGGCTGGGGGCGGATGGGGGCTGTCTGGAAATGGGGTGCTGGGGGTTAGGACTGGTAATGGGCTATGGTGGGGTTAGGACTGATAATGGGCTATGGAGGGGCTAGGACAGGAAATGGGCTGATGGGGAGGGGTTAGGACTTGAGATGGGCTGATGGGGTTAGGACTGGTAATGGGCTGTGGGCTGTTGGGGGGGGTTTGGACTGGTAATGGGCTATGGGGCGGTTAAGACTGGTAATGGGCTGTGGGCTGATGGGGGCTGTCTGGAAATGGGGTGATGGGGGTTCGGACTGGTAATGGGCTATGGGGGGGGGTCCGGACTGATAATGGGCAATGGGGGGCTAGGACAGGAAATGGGCTGATGGGGAGGGGTTAGGACTTGAGGTGGGCTGATGTGGTTAGGACTGGTAATGGGCTGTGGGCTGATGGGGGTTTAGGACTGGTAATGGGCTATGGGGGGCTGACTGGAATTGGGCTGATGGGGTTAGGATTGGAAGTGGGCTGATGGGGGGTTAGGACTGGTAATGGGTTATAGGGGGGCTTAAACTGAAAATGGGTTGATGGGGGGCTAGGACTGGTAATGGGTTGGGGGGTTGCTAGGACTGGAAATGGGCTGAGTGGAAGGGGAGGCTTGAACTGCAAATAGCTAATGGGGAGGGGGCTTGGAATGGAAATGGGCTGTGAGGGAAGGGAGCTAGGACTGAAAATGGGCTGATGGAGCAGCTAGGATAGGACTGGATATGGGCTGTTGGGGGGAGCTAAGATTGGAAATGGGCTGTGGTGGGGGCTTGAATTGAAATGGACTCATGGAGGGGCTAGAACTGGAAGTAGGCTCATGGGGGGGCTTGGACTGGAATTGGGCTGAGTGGAGGGGAGCTAGGATTTGACATGGGCTGATGGTGGGGCTAGGAAATGACTAGAAATGGGCTGATGGGGGGCTGGGATTGGAAATGAGCTGATGAAGGGACTCGGACTGGAAATGGATGGGGGAGCTAGGACTGGAAATGGGCTGATGGGGGGCTAGGACTGGAAATGGGCTTATGCAGGGACTAGAAGGGAATTGATGCTGGATGAGACTGGAACTAGAAGGGAGCTGATGTTGGGGGAGGATTAGAATGGGATGGGGCGGGCTTCCGGTGGCGTCGGATACCTGATGGCTGCCTGACTCCACAGCTCCGTCCCGATAGTGGATTTAATGCCCTGATTAGCTGCTACCTCCCCCCTGATTAGCACCCCCGAGGCAACGGATTTGGTGGAGCCTACATTGCGGACCGAATGGCGGCGAAAAAAGCAAGTGCGGACCTAAAAGCTTTTACTTTTAAGCCCTCCACGGGGCCGCGGACCCCAGCGACCAAGATGGCGGCGGGTCGCGGTGAATCCGCCAGTGCAGCTGAAGTCGGAGGAAATGGTGGAGGGCCTAGTGAGATTCAGGCCCTTCGTGCAGACCTGCAGGGGTGGTTTGAGGCTTCACGGCAGGACTTTGAGAGCCTTAAGTTGGAGGTCCATAGCTGGCTCCAGGAGGTGAGAGGGGATCTGGCTGGCCTGGGGAGCCGGCTGGAAGAGGTGGAAACACAATTTGAGGAGCATGTGGGCCAGTGTGCCCTGGTGGAGCAACGAATTGACTCGCTTAGCCAGCTGCAAGAGGAGGTCTGGCAAAAGGTTGAGGACCTGGAGAACAGGTCCCGCCGGGCGAACCTGCGGATCCGGGGCCTCCCGGAGCAAGAAGGCTCCGTTAATTACTTGCTGCTGGCAGAAGAGTTCTGTGCGGCGGTCTTGCAGAGGGCGGAGGTGGCTATGGACTCTGTTTGTCTGCGCGTGGAGCGAGCACACCGGGCGTTGGGTCCCCGCCGAGATAATCAGCCTCGGGATGTCCTTATGTGCCTGCACGAATACCGCACCAAAGAGTTAGTGCTGGCCGCAGCGCGGAAATTGGGGCGTATCAGATGGCACGAGGCAGAGGTGGAAGTTTATGCGGATATTTCTGGTATTACTATGCGGAAACGCCGCGCATATCAGCAAGTCACTAAAAAGCTGCGAGATGAGAATGTTCGCTATCGGTGGCTTTTCCCGGTGGGGCTCCAGTATTCGTTGAATGGTAAAGCCTATGCGGTGCACTCTGTGGAGGCAGCGATTGAGAGCATGCAGCAGGTGGGCTGGTCGGACATACCGTCGCTGCCGCTGACTGCGACTGATGACCCTGCAAAAAGTGGAGAGCAGCGGCCCAGTCATCTTCAGTGGAGCCGTGCGGCTGGGGGAGACAAACGTTTGCGGAGGCAGCGACCCTCTCGGACCCAGTCTACTGTGGACACTTGAACTGTGGGCCTGCGGGGCTCGTGGGAGGCCTTCTCTTTTTTCTTGAATGGGGTTCCTAGCTATTCCTGGTCCGACATGTGGGTTGGTTGTTTGTTTTTCAAGTGGGGGTTGCTTTTTTCTAGGGGTTTGTGTGGTTTCTTTTTATTTATTTTTTTTCTGTATGTTTATATGGGGCTATGTGCTTTTATACTGTTTGATCGGGGGGCTTTTGGGTCTGCGGTCTGGCTGCCGCAGGTCGGTGTGGGGGAGGTATGGGGAGGGGGAGGGGGCTGTGTAGGTGGGAGGGGAGAGGGGGGGTGGGTGGGAAGGGGGAGGGTGGGGAGGGGGGGGAAGGGAGTGGGGAGGGGTCATGTTTGTATTCGAAGACCTTATGTATATGGAGGGTGAGTGCCTTAGGCCATGGCTTTCTTTAATTTGGTGACAATTAATGCTAAAGGGCTTAACTCTTTCAGGAAGCGCCAACTTTTTTTCAAGGAATGTGATCGGTTGGGGGGTGATATTGTTTTTGTCCAGGAGACCCATCTTCGGGTGCGAGATGAGCGGTGCATGGGGCATAGGCACTTTCCTCAGCAATTCTTTGCTTCCAATAGGCGGGAACGGAGACGGGGGGGTGTGGGGATTCTTCTTTCCTCTCGGGTGACTGGGATGGTGACAGATTGCATCCGGGACGCCGGAGGTAGGTATGTACTCCTAACACTTCAACTAGGGGTAGATACTTTCACATTGGTTAGTGCCTACGCCCCGAATGTAAATCAAGGAGAATTCTTTCTGACCTTGCAGGGGGTGCTCCTGGGGAAGGCCGTTGGAAAATTGATCATGGGGGGTGATTTTAATGTTGCCCCGGATCCCCTGGTGGATACCTCTCGAGGGGCGGCCTCTACCCCCAGGAGCCATCGCCTCAAGTTGAAACGCTTGGTGAGCAAGCTGGATCTGGTAGATGTATGGCGGGAGGTGAACTATGGCCAACGGGATTACTCTTATTATTCCCCCGTCCACGGCACCTACTCCCGGATTGATTTATTCCTTATTGATAAGACTCTGCTGGGGGGGGTGAAGGAATGTGTGATCCGTGAGCGCACCTGGTCGGATCATGCCCCCTTGACCTGTCGGCTTCGGCTCGGCAAGCAGGGCCCCTGCAGGGCGTGGTGGAAGCTCAATGAGTCTCTGTTAGATGACCCCGAGGTGGTGCTTCAGGTCCGCGATACTATCTCTGATTATCTCTCTCTGAATGATACGGGCGAGGTTGGCCCGGGAACCCTCTGGGAATGCTTGAAGGCGGTGGTGCGGGGTAAGTTGATCTCGGTGGGGTCCCATAAAAAGAAGGCCCGGTTGGCCCAACAGGAGAAAATCCTGGGTTCCATTCGGGAGACTGAGAACCAGCTGAAGGCGCACCCGTCCAATAGGGCCTTGCATGAGGTGTTGTGGGGCTTTAAAAAAGACCTGAGTGAAATTCACCTTCATGAGATACAGTATAAACTACAGTTGTTACGACAGCGCACCTTTGAATTTGGTAATAAAGCAGGGAGGTTGTTAGCTCGCAAGGTGCGGAAGTGGACTGCGCGTAATGCTATTCTCAAGATTAGGGATGAGCAGGGCCGTTTGCTCTGGCTCACTCAGGAAATTGAAGATAGGTTTGTACAATTTTATCGGAACTTGTATACCCCGGAGCATGACCCGGGCGAGGCAGTGCTCTCGGCTTATTTGGAGGGTGTTCAGCTCCCTCGGTTGTCTGGGCAGGCTAGTGCGGATTTGTCTAAGCGCATAGGGGAGCAGGAGGTGCTCTCGGTGATTAAAGGGTTGAAGTCCCATAAGGCCCCGGGGATGGATGGGTTCTCTAATATCTTTTATAGGGTCTTTGCTGGGCAGGTCGTCGAGCCCCTCACAGCGATGTATAATTCTTTCAGTGATGGTGGCCCGCTACCATCATCTTTGCGGCTGGCGGGGATTAGTCTCATCCCCAAAGAGGGGAAGGATCCCACAGATTGCGGTGCGTACCGTCCCATCTCCCTATTGGGCAGTGATTTTAAAATTTTCACCCGGGTTTTGGCAAATCGGCTTTTGCCGAGTCTGGGACGGTTGATTCACCCCAATCAGTCGGGGTTTGTCCCCGGTCGGTATACGGCCGATAACATTCGTCGAGCGCTGAACTTGATGTGGCAGAGTTCCCGAGCTGGAACGTCTCTGGCTTTGCTTGCGGTCGACGCTGAGAAGGCCTTCGACCGAGTGAGTTGGTCCTTTTTGTTTAAAACCTTGGAGAAAGTGGGGGTGCAGGGGGCTTTTCTGTCCTGGGTCCGGAGCCTTTATAATCAGCCCTTGGCGTGTTTAAAGATTAACGGTGCTGTTACCCAGGCGTTTGCATTACAACGGGGAACGCGGCAGGGCTGCCCCTTGTCCCCCTTGCTCTTCATTCTGGCGATGGAACCCATGGCGCAGCGTGTTCGGGATTGTGCGGAGATCTCTGGTGTACACGTGGGGACGGTACAGCATAAGATATCCCTGTTTGCCGATGACGTTTTATTTTTCCTTACACACCCCGAGGGTTCCCTGGCGGCGGTTCAGGTGGAGTTGGCTCGGTATGGGGAGGTCTCGGGCTTTCGTATGAACGTCTCCAAATCGGAGCTGCTTAATGTCTCTCTTACTGATAGGGAGGCTGCTCGGGTGCGGCAGCGCTTCTCATTTAAATGGGCTCGCAATAGTATTCGTTATCTCGGGGTGCAGATTACAGCACAGTTTGGGCAGCTCTTTGCCGCTAACTATGCCCTGGCTTGTGCCAATATGTTTCGGGAATTGGAGAGGTGGGAGAGTTTTGAGGTGTCCTGGTTGGGCAGGATTGCGCTGCTAAAAATGATAGCATTGCCCCGACTGCTCTATTTGTTTATGAATCTGCCCATAAGGGTGCCCCGTTCCTTCCTAGCGAAGATCCAAGCTCGGTGTTCCAAATTTGTGTGGCGTGGGAGAAGGCCACGTGTGGCGCGGACTGTGTTATGCGCACCTAAGTTAGAGGGTGGGATGGGGCTTCCGCTGTTCTCTCCGGTACTTTGAGGCTGCCCGGGTGCGAGAGGCCTTTGAATGGGTGTTTCGGGAAGAGGCGGAATGGGTGATCCTGGTTGGAACGTCTGTGCCACGACCCCACACGTTGGCAGGCTTGCTATGGGGGACGGGAGGTGGGGAGATGGGGGAGAATCCTTTCCTAAGGTTAACTATGGGCTATTGGCGCAAATGGCGCCTGAAGTGGTATGGGGGGCGGGGAGCCTCAAAGTTTATTCCAATTGTGGGCAGCCCTGATTTCCTCCCTGGACTTCAGGACCCCGCCTTTGCCCGGTGGGTAGAGAGGGGCCTGCAGTTTGTAGGTCAATTATATGAGGGGGAGACTGGGTTACTTTTGAAGACCTGGTGCGTGGCTTTCAGCTCCTCCCCGCGGATCGTTTTCGGTACCTGCAGGTGCTTCATTTTTCCCAGTCCATGGTGCGGAGGGGGCAGGGCGAGCGGGGAGCGGCGGTAGATGAGATCCTCTCTAGGGGGCAGGTCAAAGGGTTAATTTCTGCCTTGTATAGACTAATGGATTTTACGGACTGTGCTGCTTGGTCTCATAGGCGGGCTTGGCTATGTGATTTGAATCGGTCGTGGGAGGGGCCGCAATGGCAGGGGGTTTGCAAGGGTTTGCTGACTGGCGTAGTGGCCAGCACTGTGTTGGAGCATAATTATAAGATGCTGTACCGCTGGTACCTCACACCGCTGCGGATGCAGAGATGGCTGGGGGGCCCAGCACTCTGTTGGCGACAGTGTGGAGGTGTGGGTTCTTTTATGCATATCTGGTGGGATTGCCCGGCCATCCAACGCACCTGGGGGGAAGTGCAGGATTGGTGTGGTTGTGTGGTTGGGCGGCCTGTTCCCTGGGGTCCCTGTATGGCCTTGCTTGCAGTGGGGAGTGATTCTCTTTCCGGTGACCTGGCGGGGTGGTGTGGGATTATATGCACTGCGACCCGCCAATGTATTGCGCGACAGTGGCGGAGTTTGGAGCCACCTTCTCTTTTGATGATCCAGAACCAGGTTGCTCACCTTTATCTGATGTACCGCCTTACGGCGTTGCGGGTCAAACGGCCCTTGCGCTTTCAATCTGTGTGGGATCAATATTCTAATTGGTGTCAAGGGGCTCAGGGTTGAAGCATTTTGTTTGCCCCTACCGTTGATGCCAGGTCTAGTGTTCTGATTGTGTGGGAGTGGGTCTTCGACTGTATTGTGACAGTTCTGTTGGGGGGGGGGAAGGGGGGGGTTGGGAGTTTGAGGATTGTTAATGTGTTTGTATTCTCTTTACTGTATCATGGCCCTTGGGCCTTTTGGTTGATAAACAATAAAGGGAAAAAAAAAAAGAATGGGATGGGGCTGGGAGAGTAAAATGGAGAGGGGAAAAATATTTTGTGTAGGAGGGATGAAAAATCTACAATTGGCCGGGTATTGGGAGAGTAAGTGGGGATTTAGGATGGAGGGGTAAAATTTGTGTGGATGAAATAGGAATGAGGAAAGAGCAAAAGGAGAAAGATTAGTATGTTAAAGCAGATGTAGAGAGAGAGAATGGAAAAAAAACTAGAAGAGAGAAGAAAGGACAAATGGACAGCAGACGATGGAGAGTTAGCAGAAAACATGAAGAAACCAGAAGAAAGTGGCTGGAGCAATTGCAACTGAAAAAAATGCACAAAAGGTAGAAAGATATCTCTTTATTTGGAATTTATTAACTGGAATATGAAAGCTCTGGGAAATGTGCATCATTAACGTCTGCGTTTTGTTTGGTACAAGAGGAAATTAATTTATAGTTTTATTTCTACAGTGTTGTTGTACATTCCAAGTTTGGCTTTTGGGGTTCCCAGTTTAATTATTGCCTTCCTGTTTCTAAATTGTGATTCCTTTTGGTGATGGTCTATGTTCTGCATGTGTAACTGAGCTGAGGTATTCTGTTTATGTAATTCCTATTTGACATTGCCACTTGTTCTCTTTCCCCAGTATTCTCTGAAATGTATTGGTTTAATATTTGCAGTGTTGCCTTTTGATAGGTTGGGTATGGTGCTTTGTGAGTCCTGGTAATGCTGTCAGGATACGGCGGGTTTGCTATGGGTTCTAAATGGGCAGTGTTTGTAGTAGTTCCTAATGTGTCTGGTGGTTGGCACTGGATTATAGTAATGTAGAAATCTTTTAGTCTTTCTTTATCCATACACTCATTAAGAGACATGTTTACTAAAAGCTAGTGTATGGTAACATTATGCAAATATTTATGCAAATAAGGCCACTTATGCAAATGAGGCCCCACACTGAGTCTCCGCACATGGCCCTGCACCCCCCTTGGGCCGCCCCTGTGGACGTACAGAGGGGATCGCGATTCTGATCCTGCGTGACATGTCTAGCCCTGCAGGATCAGAATCGCAAACAGTCCTGCACGTACAGGCCGGGACTGTGATTCAGTCTGGCCCGCACATGCAGGACTGTCTCCAGCTAACTTAGTCAAGGCTCCTCAATGGGGCCACAGGGCCATGGCACCGTGGCTCCATTGAAGAGCCACTATGTTGGCCGCCAGAAATTAAAGCTAATTCCCTGCAGCCCAATTCCCAATCTGGTCTCCTACGGCCAGGGTCAGGCTGTGGGAAATGTCCTCTCACCCCTCAGCCTCATCCTTGCTCCGGCATTTAAAAAATGGTACATCCAGGGAAGTTATTCCACCTCGGAGGTGGAATAACTTACCCGCACATGTCACCTGCTCTGGACGTACAGGGCCAACATTAGAATCGGCCCTGTATATCCAGGGACAGCGACCGCCCAGACTCCGCCCCCTTCCCCGCCCCTTCCCTGCCCCCATCTAACTTCCCCGCACAACTGGCGGGGAAGTTAGTCGCAGCTGGTTGACGGCATGAATAGTGGGGATGGATGGCCTGTTGGGCCGTCCATCCCCGCTATTCATGGCACAGAATAACCCCCTAAAGTGCTACACATTGTAAAAGAAAGGAAGTTGGAGTGACAGCCACCATGGCTGACAGCTTCATGGGAATCAGCTATCTGCACCTTTCTATTATGATCATTCATTCTATTTTGAAAAAATGATCTTTCCATGAGGTTCATTTGTTCCTGTCTATATTCATGCTTCAGGCTATCAGTTTGTTTCTTGGACACAGTTTGTATAAGGATCGGCACAGCCGTTCCAAAATATGTCTAAATTCATTAGGATGGTAGAGGCTAGATGCGAACAGTCTTCAAAAGCTTAAAACATTATACCACAAAGAAGGACAAGAAAATCTAATTATTTTGTTTATTTAAACTATTCTCTCCTGATTAAAAAAAAGAGGATTTTGCTTTTAGTGCTGCTTTCATATCCTAGTCGATCATTAATTTTGTATAATGTTTACTTTTTCAAAGATATGATCTCCTTGTACTCTTTTTTCCTTCACTTCTTCAATACTTTCTTCTTACCGCTTTCTAACCTCTGCCCCTTTCCCTTTACGTATCCATTATGCTCTATTGTATAAAGAAAATAATAAGAAAGAAATGAAAGACTTTTCCTTTGTACCTAAGTCTGAGGAGCTTAATAAGCCTGGGAGAAAAGCAGAAGAAAAATCGTGCAGCCCTTTGAAGTCCATTTTTGTCCATCTTTATTTTTAATCTTGTTAAAGGAACATAGACTGAGAGATTTTTAGAGACCTGCGGGCCAGAGGGAAGGGGAGAAAGAAAAGAGAAGACATACATTAATGCAACTAAATTTGGTACCATAAAGAAAAGTATGGGTTTAAGAAAACTATGGAATAATATGTCTTATGTAACCCTAGCAAAGAACTGATCTCTAAAAAGTTATTGAAAGGAGAATGTTGTTTTGCTCATATGGAATCTGTTAATTGTTTTCTTAAATTACTTGGAGTCTGCATATTACTTGCCAAGGGTTGTTTGGTTGAGTGATTTATAAAGTGAATACGAGATGATGATGATGAAGAAAGCATAACGTGCCTAGAGTCACCCTGCTTTGCTGTGGCTAACAGCGGCATGTTTACTAAAAAGCGGAAGCTTAAGCAGACTCAGCATCAAAACTTAGCATGTGGGTGGTGCTGGACCCACACTAAAAATTGGAGCCATGACCGGCTGTTCTTTCTGACCATCCATGGAATGCAGTACACCCGATGCAGGGTCTTTTCAATGTTCAATGGCCCGAAATGCGGTGCTGCGTTGTGCACATACCTATTGTAAACAGGCCTCTATAATTGAATGGACAGGACTTGAAGTTATTGTGCTCACAGCTATTGTGCTCACTCCTTGCCTATTTTAATGTCAATATTGTGATTAAAATGGACTATTCATTACAAGCGGTTTATTCCTCCTCATTATCGGTCCGACAAAAAAATGTTATGCGTTGATGACATAGCCTTATTTGTTGGGTATTAAACTTGGTGACTAGTATCTTTTTTAGGAGCATGTCTTTACTGCATTTGCGTGCAGCTGGCCTCTGGGTGTAGCTGAGTGCCAGGATACTAAGAAAGTGTTCTTTTTCCCAAAGTCTCCCAACCAATAAATTTGGAAAAATAAGGAGCAAAAGGAATCATGATTCTTCCTTAGTTTTTATTTTTATTTATGTGCACTTACATACCGCCTTTCTCAAATCAAGGCGGTTTACAAAGAACTCAAAAATTGCATTATAACATACATGCATTACATGGAACATTAAAACAAGGTGTTTCATGGTAGAAAAACAATTGAAAAGATTAGAAAAGTAAATATAACTAGGATTAACAGTCAACTAATTACATGTGAGGTTTGTGTTGATTATGGGTTGTTCTTATCTAACTGTTGGGCAAAAGGTTGATTGATTTGCTTATTCTAGATATAGAATATGTTGTCCTGTGTCTTGTTTCGGGTGCAGTCTTGGGTGATATAAAGATTAATTATAATGCTTTTGGGTAGTCAGTACTAGTTTGTTTTAAGTAATTGATTCTCCGAAATGCTCTCTGAACAGGAAAGTTTTTATGAGCTTGTGGAAGTTGTTTGGGTCTTTTGTATCTCTTATGTTGTGTGGGAGTGAGTTCCATTGTTGTTGTTGCCTTGCTGTTTCTGAAGATTAAAGGGACTGATAATGTGTTTTTACTGTTGCTTCTTCTTAATCTAGTTTCCGGGTTGGTATGAATTAACGTCCTTAAGCTTGATGGTGATTCATCTTGAAGAGTTTTGAATATTGTGTGGAATATTTTAAATTTTATTCTGTTGGTTACTGGTAGCCAGTGTAATTCCTTTAATATCGGTGTAACGTGTTCCTTTATTGGTGTTTGTGTGATGACTCTTGCTGCTGTGTTTTGTGCTAGCTGAAGTCTGCGAATAACTTGTTTAGGGAGACCCATTAGTGCACCATTGCAGAAATCTAGGTGTGGGACGATCATAGTCTGCACTGTTGTTCTGAAGTTACTTGAAGATAATATGGGTCTTAGGTGTTGAAGCATCTTCAATTTTGAGAAAACGGCCCTTCATAAATTGTTTATATGTTTGGAAAAATTGAGGTGATGATCTATGTTTATTGTTATGTTTATGTTTATTGAGCTTGATATACCGCCATTCAAACAGCAATCAAGGCGGTTTACAATACAAATCTAGCGTGACTCCCAGTTATCTCACTTCCTTTTTTACTTGTAGTATTGATTTGTTTATTTTGATTGCTTCTGGAGGGATGAACTTGGTATCTTTTGCGATGAACAAGACCTCTGTCTTCTTATAATTGATCTGTAGGTTATGACTGGCTAGCCATGTGACTGTGTCTCTGAAGCATTCTTCTATTTTTGTGAGTGATGGTTGGTTGATGTCGAAATATGTATACATCATGATATCATCTGCATAGAGGTGATACTGGATGTTGTGGTCTTGGATTATTTTGGGAACTATAAATCAACACTGTCTTGGCTAAGGCCTATGAATCAGATTTGAGTCAAGTAGCTCAGGCCACTTTGTTATCCTACATAGATTATTGTAATATAATCTGAGCCTATCACTAATTTAGTAGCAAAGCTTCAGTTAAGGTAAAATGCAGCAGCTAAGCTTATTTAGGGAAAAAAAATGGCAACATGTTTCCCCATTTATTGGCCACTTTACATTGACTACTGCTCCAGAAGCTGCTTATTATGACTTTTCGGGCAGTTCATGGTATTGGGCAGGACCGTACCTAGCCCTGTTCGAGCGGTGCGGCCGCACAGGGCGCAAAGGCTTAAGGGGTGCATTTTAACTGTCTGCTGTTGCTTGCCGCTGCCACTTTTTCTTCTCTCAGCGGCAGCAGGCAACGACAGAGAGCTAAAATGTGCCCCTTAAGCCTTCTCACCGGCATGCTAAGCAGATTTGTCTCTCCCTACAAGAGGAGGGAGGAACAGATCTGCTTAGCATGCTGGTGACTTGCACATCAGGCGCTCCTCTTCTCTCCCGCCGCGGGGGAGGGGGGGGCGGCACGCCCGATGTGCAAGTCGCACAGGGCATGATTTACACTCGGTACGGCCCTGGCATTGGGCCAAAGTATTTTATAGAAACTCGTATTTTAGGAAATATGTGACTGCTAGATTGTTGTACTCGGTCTGAATTGCTTTAGGAACTGCCTTTGGCTAGATGTTTTAGCACAATAACAGCCAGACAGCGAAGGTTGCAGGAGGATTTCCTTCAGGTTTAGAATTTGATGCCTGGGCTGTTGAAAATAGAGGAGAATGATCTGAGATTTTGTAAACTTTAAACCTGACTTTTCAAACTCAAGGTTAGGTGAGGGAGCATTTATGCTGACTAGATTGTAAGCTCTGATGAACAGGGACTGTCTCTTACATATCTTTGTATTGCACAGCATATGCCTTATGCACTAGACGATTAGTAGTAGTAATTTAGGCAAGAGGAGCTGTAGGGAGTTTGGGTGGTAAATTAGGTTTTTGTAAAATAAGGGTTTTTTTTCTAATTTGTTTGTCTTAAATTTTATTCTAATTATAAATTTTTAATGGATTGTATTTATGTTTTGTATTGAATCAGTTTGGTTAAGCAGAATACAAATGTTGTGTTAAATTAAGTTAAATAGTCCATGCATTTTGGGATTTCAGAGGGCTTGAAAAGAGATGTACCAATTCACTTTATGGCATTATTCTTATCAAAGCTGTTGGATTTAGAATTCATCAAGGAACTTAAAATAGGGCACACAGGGTTTCTTCCTAGCATACTCCAAATGCAAGATATCCCAGACCTTTTTTTCTTAAGATACTGTGCTATCCTCTGGCAGAAATTATGACCAAGGCCAAAATTCTTGCTCCACTGCTATATGAAAGTAAGATAATTGTCAGATTCCCAGATCTAAATAAAAATACAGTGAACCAGCACTGTGTGCTAAATTAAAGAACACCAGTGCTCACAATGAATTGTATTATCCCACTCGGATGCATGTCATTTATAAGAATCAAATGAGAGATTTTGTGGACAGCATCAAATTCTTAAAATTCATTGTGGACTACTAGAGTCCCATAGGAATCAGAATAGTGAAGTCCATTCAACAGATGAATTTAAACCAAATGGAATTAGTGGAATTACAAATGAAAATCCACAATTGTTCTCAATAATTCAACATAGTACTATGTTTCAGATTGTTTGTTTTCTCAATCCTGCTTCAGGGTTGCTAGATGTGATCTCTACAGCTTATAAGAAAGCTTTAAATATACATTGTGAGTAGTGGGTAGACTAACTTATTTACACTAATTGGGCTAGTCAAGTTGCATCCATCTTGTGCAAACATTGGCATACTTCACATACAGGATTCTTTTCAGAAAGAGCTAATGATCTCATACACTAAGGGCAAAAATATTTGGAATTTTGTGGTGCAGACTACCTTCCCTCCACCAGAGGATGTTCACATGAGTGTTGATCATTTTGCATGTGGCACATTTTCAATTTTGTGCACAGGACATGTATGGTGAAAGTTGGGCAGATAATCTATCCTTAAAAACTTATAAAGCCATGATCTATACAGATTGTACTTGGGCTCACACATGCCGCCATCGGGGGATCAAAGGGCAAGCGGCCCTTTAAAAGTGTCATGCTCCATCGGGAGCTCCCTCACACACGCTGCAATCGGGGGATCAAAGGGCAAGCGGCGCTTTAAAAGCAGCGTGCTCCATCGGGAGTTCCCTCACACACACCGCCATCGGGGGATCAAAGGGCAAGCGTCCCTTTAGAAGCGGCGTGCTCCATCAGGCATGCCTGTGCCTGGCGGGCCCACACCTGAGGGCCTCGCCAGAGGGCCATTTGGCGTGGCCCTTAGGCGCAGGCCCGGGAGCCCTCTGGTGTGAGCAATGAACCCTGCTCCTCCTAATCACTGTAGCTGCCTGGAGCCGGCCCTGGAACCGAGTAGGCACGATCGCTCTTCCACAATGCGCCTCCTGACCCCAACCACCTCACCCACACCACCTTTACCTTCAAGTAGCTTTCCTTGACTTGCTGCCCACTGCTGGCACTGATCTTCCCTTCCATTACCTGCCTAGATCTTGCTACCTATTGTCTGCATAGTGCTGTTACCCATTGTCTGCATTGAACTGCTACCCATTGTCTGCTTAGAACTGTTACCCACTGCCTGCACAGAACTGTTACCCTGTCTGCACAGAACTGCTACCCACTGCCTACATAGCACTGCTACCCCAGTGTTTGCATAGAACTGTTTGCATAGATCTGCTACCCAATGTTTGCATAGAACTGCTACCCAGTGTTTGCATGGATCTGTTTACATAGAACTGCTACCCAGTGTTTGCATAGAACTGCTACCCATTGCCTGCTTAGAACTGCTACCTACTGCCTGCATAAAACTGCTACCCAGTGTTTGCAGAGAACTTGTTGCCCATTACCATAGCCCTACATCACATCGTCCTTTTCTTCCTCATCCTCCCCAACTGTCTCCCCTCATTCCAACACCCCCCTCCTCTTCCCCCTACCCCCTACCTTCCTCACTTCGCCCTCCATTCTCTCCCCTTACCTAGCATCTGCTCTTGAGCTTCAGCACACCATCCCCCTCATTCAACCAACCCCTCTCTCTCTATGGCAACCCCACCCTCGCTTCCGTTGTACCGTCTCCGCCTTACCACGCTCTCTAATACTCCTTCTCCTTCTATCATCAGGCAACATCAACTCCAACCCTGGCCCCCCTCGTTTTCTTTCTGATACTAAAAAGAGTTCCTCACGTACCTTATCTAATCTCATCCACATCCCGCTCCTCCCCCCTCCACCCTCTCTCACTCATCCCCCAATCTCTCATACAGAGATATCAACCCCAACCTTATCTCCAATAAGAAATCCCCACATAACCTAACTGCTACCAGCAATATCACCCCTCTCTCGCCCGTCACTTCCCCTCTCTCAAGGCCCTCTTGGAGGGCACACACATCCAGACATATCCACCCACATCCTGTTCCCTCTAAATCTCTGCACTTCTCTAGGAATAAAGCCTCATGTTACTCTGATAAGAAATCCTCAAGTAACTTATCTAACCTTATCCATATCCCTCTCCTTCCTCCCTCCGCTCTTCCGTTCTCATGTGCCCTATGGAACGCATGCTCAGTCACTAACAAACTTCCTTTTACCCGTGATCTCTTTATCTCTAATGCCCTACACCTTCTCGCCCTTACTGAGACCTGGATTCCCCCCAGATGACACCGTATCCATTGCTTCTCTCTGCTATGGGGGTTACCAGCTCTCCCATACACCTTGATCTACTGGTCATGGTGGTGGTGTTGGTCTCCTACTCTCTCCCTCCTGTCAATTCCAACCTCTCCTGCTACCTCAGTCATCCTCCTCCCTCTCCTTTGATGTCCACTCCATTCGTCTCCTCCTACCACTTCCCCTCCATGTTGCTGTTATTTATCGCCCACCCGACAAATCCCAATCAACCTTCCTCACCAACTTTGATTCCTTGCTTTCCGCCTTTCTTGATCCCTCTTCCCCCACTCTTATTTTTGGCAACTTTAACATTCACGTCGACAACCCCTCTGACCCCCATGCCTCAAAATTCCTTGCCCTCATCTCCTCGTACGACCTCCAACTCTGCTCCACCGCCCCCACCCACATACATGGCCACTGCCTTGACCTAATACTCTTCTCCAATTCCTCTCCCTCAAACTTCTGCAGTTCAATCCTTACCTCATCTGACCACCACCTTTTAACCTTTATTCTTCAGCTTCCGCCATCTCAACCTCATCTTGTCTCGTCTGACCTATTTAGAAACCTGCATAATATTGATCCCCTGACTCTCTTCTCCACCATTTCTCCATCTCTCTCCTCCATTGTATCCTCTAAGTCCGTCAATGAGGCACTATCCTCCTACAATGCTATATTCAGCTCTTGACACGCTTGCCCCACCCACCCCACGTCCAGTCAAATGATCTCTCTCCAGCCCTGGCTCTCGCCCACAACCTGTTATCTCTGCACCTGTGCGCGTTCCGTTGAGCGTGCTTGGTCCAAATCCCACTCCCCGGAGGACTTTCTACACTTCAAATTCATGCTTGGCTCCTTCCAGTCAGCCATAGCACTTGCCAAACAAGACTACTACATCCACCTGACCAACACCCTTGCCTCTGATCCTCGTCATCTCTTTAATAACCTCAATTCTCTCCTCAAAGTCCCCCCGCCCCCAGTCCCACCCTCCCTTTCTGCCCAAACCCTAGCTGACTACTTCTATGACAAAATCAACAAGATTACTCTCCAATTCCCCACCCCCATCTACCTCCCCCCTTCCCAATTCTCCCTCCCACCCGTCCTTCCTCTGCCACCCTCTCCTCCTTCCCTCTGATCTCTGAAGAAGAAACCACACTCCTTCTTACTTCCTCCAAACTCACCACATGTTCATCTGACCCCATCCCCAACCATCTCCTACACCCCATCTCCTCCACTATTGTACCCACCATCTCTCTCATCCTCAACCTTTCACTCTCTACTGCAACTGTCCCCGTTGACTTCAAGCATGCTGTTGTCACACCTCTCCTTAAGAAACCCTCACTCGATCCCACATGCCCTTCTAACTATCAACCCATCTCCCTCCTTCCCTTCATATCCAAACTACTAGAATGTGCAGTCCACCACTGCTGCCTCGACTTCCTCACCTCCCAGGTCCTCCTGGACCCAATACAATCCGGCTTCCGTCCCTTACATTCCACTGAAACGGCACTTGCAAGAGTCTCTCCAATGACCTATTCCTGGCTAAATCTAAGGGCCTCTACTCTATCCTCATTCTTCTTGACCTCTCCGCTGCCTTTGACACCGTTGACCACAATCTTCTCCTCACCACCCTCTCCTCCCTTGGCTTCAAGGGCCTGGTACTGTCCTGGTTCTCCTCCTACCTCTCCCATCACTCATTCAGTGTATGCTCTGGCAGCTGCTCCTCCTCCTCCCCTACCCTGCTCCACGTAGGTGCACCACAGGGATCCATCTTGGGCCCCCTCCTTTTCTCCCTCTACACCCAAGCCCTTGGTGCGCTTATCTCCTCCCACAGCTTTCAGTACCATCACTATGCCGATGACTCCCAAATCTACCTCTCTACACCTACTATTTCTCCAGCAACCCAGTCCAAGATCTCTGCCTGCCTCTCTGACATCGCCGCCTGTATGTCTCTTCGCCGATTGAAACTGAACATGGCTAAGACTGAACTCCTTGTCTTTTCCCGCAATTCTTCCCCTCCTCTTCCCCTTTTCTCAGTCTATGTGGATGGAGCTACTATCCTTCCTGTTCCCTTGGCCCGCAACCTAGGGGTTATCTTTGACACCTCCCTCTCCTTCTCCACACATATCCAGCATGTAGCTAAGACCTTCCATTTCTTCCTCTACAACATTGTCAAAATCCGCCCTTCCTCTCTGAACACACCACCAAAATGCTTATCCACTCCTTAATCTCCTCTCGCCTCGATTATTGCAACCTACTCCTTGCTGGTCTCCCCATCAGCCACCTCCTTCCCCTTTAATCTATGCAAAATCACGCTGCTCGAATAATCTTCCGCCAGCCTCGCCATGCCCACATTACTCCTCTTCTCAAGTCGCTTCACTGGCTCCCTGTCCAGTTCCGCATCCAATTCAAACTTCTCCTACTGACCTATAAATGCATTCACTCAGTGGCCCCTCAATACCTCTCATCTCTTATCTCTCCCTACATCCCCTCTCGGAACCTGCGCTCCGCTAGCAAATCACTTCTATCAATGCAGTTCACCCGCACCGCTAACTCCCGACTTCGCTCCTTTCACCTTGCTGCACCTCACTCCTGGAACAGCCTACCTGTGTCTATACGCCAGGCACCCTCCCTAGCCCTCTTCAAATCCAGGTTGAAGACTCACCTCTTCACCGTCGCTTTCAGATCCTGACCTCTATCCTTATCTTATCTTAACCCCGTCAACTCTCATAACCATATTGTATTGACCTTACTGTGCCTTGTATTGACCTTATTGTACCGTGCACTAATCTGACCTGTACCCTGTAATGTTCTCACTAGATTGTAAGCTCCGATGAGCATGACTCTGATGGGCAGGGACTGTCTCTTGCATTCTGGCTAACTCGTGTTGGTTGGCTGTACAGCGCTGCGTGCGTGGCGCTCTATAAGTGATAAATGGTAGTAGTAGTAGGGCTGATGTGGTAAAGTATATCTATTGATCTGTCCATGTAATCTTAAATATACTGGAGAAACCACAAGATATGTTAAACAACATAGTTCAACATTGATTAGACTAACCACTTCTGACCCCACGCACAGTAGGTTATCATCGGAGGGGGTGGAATCGCAAACAGCCTCGTAGTGCCCGAGTTTTAGGTAAGCACTATGGGGCTGTTTGAACACATTGCCACCACTGCAGGTCCCAGAGAGGGGTGGCAATAGTCCACCCATGGACCATTGGCCCTCTAGGTGGTCACCTAGTTCACCGAATGGGCATGCCTGCCCTGCACTTAAGCTAGCATTTTATAAAGACAAGCCGGCACTCCCTTATAAAATTACCCTGTACATGTATTTTACAAGAGGCTCCATGTTTGACAGAACCTTTTGTAAAATATTCCTGGAATTGAGCACTTCTCAATTTAGACATCTCAATTCCAATCTCAATGCTCTATCTAAAATGGGCTTTCACAATTATCTGTATAAATTTAAATTTATAATTTAGGCCAGCTAGTTGTGCAGCCCAACTTACCCTGATAGCTCCAAATATCAATGCTGTTTGGCTGAACAAAAAATGCACCCACTTCAGATAATTTTTGCCTGGCTAACAAGTTGCCAAACACAATTAATTCAGTCAATAGCTGGGGAGGGTAATTCCTTGAGTTTGCCAGTTAGATATTATGAATATCAGCTTTAATGTATTCTGTCTGCTTTGGAAGGAGAAAGAGAAAAAAAAGTTCTCATCAACCAGCTTTAAAGTCATCCTGAGTCTGTCAGTATGACTGGGATGGTTAAATGCATTTAGTACATTTTACCTGCATTTTTCCCATGAGTTTGGTCAAGAAGCGGAGAAAGACCTATTCCCTTTTCCTTCCCCCTCCTACCTTGCACAGCCTTGGAATCGAAGACAGCAACAGGGAATATGTTGTGTATGTTTACAGTACCCACAGATGAGCAATCACAGAAACTGGGAACATGTCTTTACTGCATTTCCAGACCTACACCCTTGCACCATCTTAATAGATTCAAAAAATTCAACAAGGAAGAATTTCTGAACCAATCAATTCAGAACCTTAAACAAAACCCCACAAACCTCGATGATGCCATATCAACTGGAACACCACGATCTTTAATGCTGCCACCTCAAATCCTCCCCACACCCAATACCCAAAAAGACAAACAAGACAAAATGCCCCATGGTTCCAACCAGAAATAAAACAACTAAGAGCAGAACTGTGCAAAGCCGAACGCAAATGGAGAAAATCAAAATCAAAATCCACCAATCCATCTACTTAAATACCCTCAAGCTATAAAGAGAAAGTATTAATGCATCCAAGAAAAATTTCTACTCTAACCTATTAACTAAATCCTTAAACCTCCCAAGAGAACTCTTCGGAATTGTTCAATCTTTAACCAACAACACCGCCAACAAAACCTCGAATGACCATGTAATAGCACCTCAGATCCTAGCCAACTATTATATGAACAAACTAAAGCAAAAGGAACTTCCTGATTTAGACAACCTCATAGATTACACATCTCATATCACACCTTGATCTACCTTTTACCCTTTAACTAAAGATGCACTCAAAAATATCTTCACCAAACTAAACACCACCACATCTTGTCTTGAACCATGCCCAGTAAGCTAGATAAAAGCATCCTTCTCTGAACTATCCTCATCCATCATCCCTATCATCAACCTCTCACTTACGAATGGGTACCTACCAACCACACTGAAACACGCTAAAATCCGCCCCATTCTGAAATACAAGACCGCTGACAAAAACGCCCCTTCTTCATACAGACCAATTTCAAGCCTCCCACTCATGGCAAAACTAGTAGAAAAAAGCATCCAAATACAACTACAGGACCAAATTGACTCCTCTGCCCTATTGGATGAACAGCAATATGGGTTTCGCCCTTACCACGGGGTCAAAACAATCCTCACAGTCCTAATTGATACCTTGGAAAGAGGCATTGATAACACAAAACATGCATTTCTACTCATTTTCCTCGACATCACTGCAGCATTCAATAGTGTCAACCATCAAATAATGCAAAACAGACTGCAGCAGATAGGGATCAAAGATATAGTCCTAAAATGGTTCTCTTCATACTTATCAGATAGGACTCAGGAAGTTAGACTAGAACAATAAACCTCTGATACCTACAAACAAGAACAAGGTCTCCCCCAAGACTCCGTTCTCTCTGCCCTACTCTTTAACATTTATATCCAACCTATCTATTCTATTTTTAAAAGATTCCGCATAAATTATCATATTTACGCGGGCGACATAATGTTTTATCTACCATGGGACACTTCAAACCTCAACATAGACTTCACAAAATTGGAGCTTCTCCCCTCCCCATATCAATTAGAATCAACATTAACATTTCAGTTGAAAACAAAGTGAAATACCTAGTGGTAATTGTTCATTTAACTTTACATCCCACATAGTGCAAACAACTAAAAAGATATACTATAAGCTCAAGTTATTAAAATGACTCCGTCCACTACTCCACCACCACGATCTTAGATCAGTAATCCAGGCAATGATTACTCCACACCTCAATTTTGCTAACACCATTCTACAAGGCATCAGAAAACAGGACTTAAAATGCCTCTAACTAGCTCAAAATGTGGCCGCAAGGATAACCATGAATATCAACTCCATGGATCATATCACCCCAACACTCTATGCACTCCACTATACCTATACAAAGCCGTATAAAATACAAAATTCTTGTCACAATATTCAAATTAATCAACTGCATATCCCCATCGTACCTTTCCACACTCATCACCAAAGAAAATAACAACCGCAACCAACGCAACCAGAACAAAAACAAACTCATGATTCCAAGAGACTTCAGGAAATCTAGGCAGATAACTAGCAACAAGGCCTTCTCCCACACTGCCCCTAATCCCTGGTACACTCTCTCTGACCATCTCAGAGAACTAAGTGACTTACAAACTTTCAGAAAGAATCTCAAAACTCATCTATTTACCCTCCACTTTGGCAATCACGAGCAACATAATACACAAACAACAACTCCTTCCCTTTCCCATCCTTAAGTCAGGACGTTCCACTAAACTACTCTTTGATTTGTAAATAGTTAATTTGAGATCACTTGTGTGACTGTGATTATTTATGCATGTAGCTTATTGAATTCAGTTAATGTACATAGTTTTCCTCTGTTCCATGTACATGAGTATGCATCTGTTTATGCACTACTCAAAATATTGTTAATTGTAAACCACAATTGATCCTTGGAAATCGCGGTATAGAAATTGTAACAAAATAAATAAAAACAAATAAATTTCCCTGCAGCTAGCCTCTGGGTATAGCTGAGTGCTGGCACACTAAAAAAGGGTCCTTTTGACAAGGTCTCCTAACCAAGAAATTACATCACCATACCCTGCACAACTTAGTCATGCAAAAAAACTTTTTGTCGGACCATAACACTCCAATATCAGCATTAAGTGTAGCTTAGATTTTCCTCTTTAGGTCGATTTTACTTTATTATTCACACACTTTTGGCGCTTTTAAAACAGATTATTCATTGTAATATCTTTTCAAATATAACATATAGATATAATGAAAAGATACTAAAATGAATGATCTGTTTTAAAAGCACCAAAAGTGTGTGAATAATATAGTAAATAGATCTAAGGGGGGATGATCTATGCTACATTTAATGCTGGTATTGGAGTGTTATGGTCTGGCTAAAACATTTTTTTGCATGAGTACGATGTGCGGGGTATAGTGATATTGTTGACTAAAAAAAGGTAACAAATAAAGAAGAACCTGAAGGGAAAGTATGAGTGGAGAAGATATTGGAAAGGGGGACAAGAAGGAGAGGAACTGAAAGGGAAGAAATTTACCATTCACTGCTTGAGATTTTTTTTTTAAAGCACTTCTGTGGTCAGCTCCATGGCTAATGCCCTAATTGTTTTTGAATATTGTCACACCCTCATCGGGCCCCTCCGGTGGAGACTGGTATTATGGCTCAATATCTTTTCTTGGCTTTCTATATGCTATAGATAGCCCTGCCTGGCCCTCTGTGGGTGATAGTTGTACCGTTTTCTTGTAATCATTCAAACACACAGTTCATACTTTAAATCCAGGGCTTTATTCCCCGTCCAATGAGGTATTCTTTTTCTTGAAGAACAAAAATAATCAAAAGCCACTCTGGCAAATAACAGAAGCAAACATTGAACAAAAAGTGCTTTCCTCAGCTTTAACTTTTTAACAAAAGAAAAACAGTTCTCTTCAGGAGCACTTAATCCTTTTCTTTTGTTGTTATAAATCAATCAGGGTTCACTTTAAACCAAGCAACTTCTGCCAGTTACTGTGTTGCTGTTTAAACCTTCCTTGTACATGTATTTTCTTATCTCAGTGAAAACTCTTCCTCTTCAGTTGTCACTAAAGAGCATTCCATTGGTTCAGTGTTATCTGGTACATTAGAAATATCATATGGCATTAAAGGATAACCATTTGTACCTACGTTTTCTGTAGCAGCTGTCCTGCCGAGCTCACTCTGGTTAATCACGTCAGCTACGTGACTGCTTCCTGGCTCTAGGCTAAAACACTGCTGGGTATTACCGTATACTCTGGATAATGGCTTGTAAGAGCACTCCTCCTGTGTAAAGCTATGAGGTAACTGCCCATAAACACTGGTATTAGAATCAAACAGCTTGTGTCCTGCCTTGAATGGGTTAAAGGCTAATTCCTCTGATACAGCTGTGGGAGTTTTCAGTGCTGACAACGGCACTCGAGAGAAGTCTGAGCATTTAAAGTTGCTAGCAGAATTATAAGGTAAGAGACCTTCCTTTCTCTTGTAACTGCCCGTACAAGGAAAGAAGTTGTTTCCTTTTCCCTTTATCTCTGCTCTAGGCTGGCTTCCTCTATTAATCCTGGACTTAGCCCATTCGGGTGTAAAACAGTCCTGTTCCACTTTGAATGCCTTGCTTCCTGCAACAGGATTCCTCCCTCTTCTCTTCTGGCTTTCACACACACACTCTGTGTTCAACAGCTGATCTCCACACGTACTCACATAGTCCTGAGACTCATTCAAGCTGTCCTCTGGTATATGTTGCTGACACTCTCTCTCATTTCCTTCCTTCCACCAACTTTGGTCCTGGAGATGAGATTGGCTTATAGTGTTTCTTTCTCTTTCCCTCCGTTCCCACGACTGAGGTTGTTGCTTCCACCTCTGTCCGTGCTCACTCTCCCTCACTGCTTGTGAGTGTGCCTTATGTATCTGTCCCCGGGCTCCACCCCTTCTCAGCTGATCCCTATCAGGTAAATCAACCTCCATTCTCATGCTGGCTGGGTGTGCCTTTTTACCTTTTTTCCACGTATGCCGTGGTTGCTCATAGCAACTATTTGACATGTTTTTGTTTACCTCATCAGGTTCTGCCTGATTTTCTCCGTTAATCTCCATTTCTTCTGGGTCCCCTGGGTTTACCTTGTGACAATATCAACCTGCACAACTTTATATGAGAAGTAAGAGATAATTTGCATGTAGTATACCTAATGTATGAATGGGAGATGTGAAGGATTTGGATAGCTTTACCATACCACAATACTTTCAGTTGGAATACCATATAGAAATATGGATAGATTGGACTGAGTAGATGTTATATGAGGTATGGCAAAAAAGAAATGAGACTGTCCCATAAATATTTTATTAGAAAATCTACAGAGAAATTACGCATTGTCCCCTTCAAAGTAATCCCTCCAGAGTTAATGCATTTCTGCATTTGCTTCTGCCACATACGGAAGCACTCGGTAAAGTCCTCTTCCTTGAGGTCCCTCAGCTCCCTCGTCACAGTGCCTTGATCTCTTTTATAGAGGTGAAATGAGTCTTCAGCCTTGGGAAGAGCCAGAAGTCACAATGTGCGAGATCTGGGGAATAAGGAGGGTGATCGAGAGCTGTGATCTGTTTGTTGGCCAAGAACTGCCTTACACTGAATGTGGTGTGTGTGGGCACGTTGTCATGGTGGAGCAGCCACAACTTGTCTCTCCACAGATCCTACCTGCTGCACCAAACCCGGTCATGGAGGCGATTGAGGACCTTCTGGTAGAAGTGATGGTTGACTGTCTGACCCTCAGGCACGAACTCATGATGGACCACTCCCTTCTGGTTGAAGAATGCGATCAGCATGACCTTGATCCTTGATTTGGACATGTGTGCCTTCTTGGGTCTGGGTGACAGTCGAGTCTTCCACTGCAGGCTCTGTCTCTTGCTTTCAGGGTCATACTGGAAGACCCAAGTCTTGTCTCCTGTGATGACTCGACCAATGAACTCTGGATCTTCTCTGATCTTCTCTAGCAAGTCTCAACAAACATTGACTCGGTGCTCCTTCTGGTCATCCGATAAAAGCTTGGGCACCATCTTGGCGCACACCTTCCACATCCCCTGCTCCTGCACCAAGATGGTCCGCACTGACTCCCTGTTCAGGCTGAGCTCCTCAGCTATCATCAGCACCATCAATCTGCAATCACTCCCACAAGCTGGTTCACTTTGTCAATATTCTCAGCTGTCTTTGTTGTGGAAGGCTGTCCTGACTTGGGGTCATTCTCCCCCTCTCTGTGGCCAGTCTTGAAGCATATGTGCCACTCGAAGACTCGCAGCCTTGACATTGCATCTTTTCCATAAGCCTTTTGGAGAAGTTGGAGACACTCAGTTGGGCCCTTCTCCAACTTAACCAGAAATTTCAAGTTGATTCTTTGCTCCATATTTCTGCCACCTCCAGTTGTGTGACAAAGCGATGGAGCAGTGTGCTACAAAAAAAACTGAAAAAGAAAAACAGAGTGAGAGAGATGAAAAATATTATAGCAGAATAGTGGCGAGATGTTGCACAACACAGCGACATAAGCGGTTAGCCAATTGGCATTGAGTCGTGGGCGTGGTTGCCACAGTCTCATTTCTTTTTTGTCACACCTCATATGTAGAGGGTGATTCTATTCTGGGAGAATGTAGGATTTCTGCAGTGGCTATATACTTTCTTTGAAAGAGGTAGTGTGACTTAGAATAGCCCTGAGCTCAGGAGTGTATGCTTCAAAATAAGGTATCATTGAAGGATACCATCAAACAGAGAAGTTAGGGAATCTCAATAGTGAGGTTGCAATAAAGGTTAAAGAAGTCCAGCTGCCTTTTAAATAAAGAGCAGAAAGAGTTGACGGATTGCACATTATCCCTGCCAACTACTATGAAAGTTGTAAGTTCAAACATACCTTGAAATGTCTCTATACAAATGCTAAAATCCTAAAGAATAAGATGGGAGAGTTAGGATAACTAGCACTGGATAAAAAGGTAGATCATGACGACATCATGATATTCACCCCAAACAACTTGGACCCCCCAGACTACTCCAACCTAGCCAATTGTCTCCAGCAAATGACAACCTGGCTCTTAGAAAACAATCTATCCATAAACCACAACAAAACAGAAGCACTATTCATCTCAAGAAACCCCACCTTCTCAATTGCACCTACCATAAAACTAAACAACATCACAATATCAGTAAAGCCCGAAGTGAGATACCTCGGAGTGACTCTCGACAAGGACCTGAACCTACAAGCCCACATTGCCAGAACCACAAGAAATGCCTACCTCAAAATGAGACCCATCAGGCGCCTCAAATTCTCGCACAGGACCACTTCTGTACAGTCTGTCAGGCGCTCATCACTCCCACACTAGACTACTGCAACCCCATCTACCTTGGGCTATCAAAACAGGCCCTCTGACCACTGCAGCTGGCACAGAATGCTGCCGCATGCATAATAACAGGCTTCTCAGGTCATGACCACATTACACCCATCCTGTACCACCTCCACTGGCTCCCAATCAGCTCCCGTATACAATACAAAGTTATCCTAAACATATTCAAAATAAGACAGAACATTTTGTCTTATTTTGAATATGTTTAAGATATGCACCAGACCCAGAAGAAGGAGAACCACAGACACCATCACCACCCCAAGAGAATTCACCAAATCCAGACAGGACACGTCAAGAAGAGCTCTGTCCCTGGTGACACCCACCCTGTGGAACTCTCTCCCCGACGATCTGAGATCAGCCACGGAGCTCAAAGATTTCAGAAAGATGCTCAAAACAAAGCTCTTTATGGATCACTACAAGGATATCACCTGAACCAGACTCTGCCCTATCCAAACCTGCAACCCATACGAACTGTATATAGACCTTTACATAGCTCACTTGTATATAGCTCACTTGTATACATACCTGTACATGATCACTTGCATATAACGCAAATGAATCGCTCACACCCCCCTCACCACACTCATACAGATGTTTCCACTGCATGTTTTCACAATATAGCCCCTCTCCTCTTTGTTTGATGTGCTGTTCTTGTTAAGTGCCATCGAGTCGGAGTCAACTCATGGCGACCCTCTGGATAGCTATCCTAAATTGTGTTCGGTCTTCAGTCAGGCAGCTCATTGTTGACAGACTGGTACCCATAGCTGCTGTTATTGTATCGATCCATCTCATTGCTGGCCTTCCTCTGTTGCATTGACCTTCTATCTTGCCAAGCATGATGTCTTTCTCTAATGATCTCTCTCTTCGCATGATGTGTCCAAAGTATGAAAGTCGAAGTCTTCTCATCTGAGCTTCTAAAGAAAACTTAGGTTTGATCTCCTTTAGTACCGACTGGTTTGTTCTTCGGGCAGTCCATGGTATACACAGTATTCGCCGCCAGCACCATAATTCAAAGGCATCAATTTTCTTCCTGTCTATCTTTTTGACTGTCCAGCTTTCACATCCATATGATGTTATTGAAAATACCATCCGGAAGAGTCATTGAAAATAGAACGTTGTGTCCCAATCACAAAACTCCTCCATTTACTTATGTAATCCTTTTAAATCGCTTTGATTCATCTATTTTTATTATGTCGGGCCCCCCCGGCAAGAGAGAGAAGGAGAAAGCCTTTCCCCTCCACTCCGGGAAGTCCCTTTTGTTGAAAGAAAAGGCCATGTTAACCAAACCATCAAATCGTGAAACACCACTTATCTCAAGGAGCGGCGATGTATAACTTTCCGTGAGGGAATACAGCTTGCACGACATGCATGTTTCGGACCTCTTAAGGCCCTGTATCAAGTGAAATGCCCCATCTTGGATCCATCGCCCAAAAAAATGCCGAACTCAACGGCCTCAATTATAAAACCAGGATGGCAGCTGATTGGTTGACACATGTGAGGAGGAGTGGTCTGTCCAACAAGACTCAAATGAAGAACCATTGATAAAAGTGTGTGTACCAGACAATCCAGCATAGAGTAACTGTAACTAGGAACAGCTCTGATACAAAGTTATACGAGACTCCACCAATCACATTCCAAGTTAAGACCCACAGGGGCGACGGTGTGCAGGCGAAAAATCCAACGTTGTTCCCGCTTCTGCAAAAAACTCTCACGATGGCCAGCCCTAGGAGAGAAAGGAACATGATCTATAACCCGCCACTTAATGTCCGAAAATATATGGTTGAATTAGATCATGTTATAGATCATGTTCCTTTCTCTCCTAGGGGAGGCCATCGTGGGAGTTTTTTGCAGAAGCGGGAACAACGTTGGATTTTTCGCCTGCACACCGTCGCCCCTGTGGGTCTTAACTTGGAATGTGATTGGTGGAGTCTCGTATAACTTTGTATCAGAGCTGTTCCTAGTTACAGTTACTCTATGCTGGATCATCTGGTACACACATTTTTTATCAATGGTTCTTCATTTGAGTCTTGTTGGACAGACCACTCCTCCTCACATGTGTCAACCAATCAGCTGCCATCCTGGTTTTATAATTGAGGCCGTTGAGTTCGGCGTTTTTTTGGGCGATGGATCCAAGATGGGGCATTTCACTTGATACAGGGCCTTAAGAGGTCCGAAACATGCATGTCGTGCAAGCTGTATTCCCTCACGGAAAGTTATACATCACCGCTCCTTGAGATAAGTGGTGTTTCACGATTTGATGGTTTGGTTAACATGAACTTTTCTTTCAACGAAAGGGACTTCCCGGAGTGGAGGGGAAAGGCTTTCTCCTTCTCTCTCTTGCCGGGGGGGGGGGGGGGCCCGACATAAAAAAATAGATGAATCAATGCGATTTAAAAGGATTACATAAGTAAATGGTGGAGTTTTGTGATTGGGACTCAACGTTCTATTTTCAATGACTCTTTTTGATTGAGTATACCTGCAATGGTCATTTGATTTTTTGGGGGTTTTTATTTGGGATTGAAAATACCATGGCTTGAACAAGTCAAATCTTTGTATGAAGAGAGAAATCTCTGCTCTTGAGAATCTTATCTAGGTCTTTCATAGCCATTCTGCCAAGAGCAATGCGTGGTCTAATTTCTTGACTGCTTGTTGCTTCTTTATTGATAGTTGATCGAAGTAGGTTAAAGTGGTTCACAATTTCAATTTCTTCTTCTTCAGCGATTAACCTGTTGATTATGCCAGTTGTCATGATCTTTGTCTTCTTTACATTAAGGTGCAGACCTATTTTGAGACTATGTTCTTTGATTGTGAGAAGCAAATGTTTCAGATCATCTTCACTTTCAGCCAGTAATGTGGTATCATCAGCATAGCGAAGGTTGTTGATGAGTCTTCCACCAATCTTCACACCTCTGTTGTCTTCATACAATCCTGCTTCTCTGATGATTTGTTCTGCATATAAATTAAACAGGTAGGGGGAACGTATGCAGCCTTGTCTTACACCTTTGCTTATTTTAAACCATTCTGTTTCTCGTTGTTCCATTCGAACTGTTGCTTCTTGATCAATGTACAGATTGTGCAAAAGAACGATCAGGTGTTCTGGTATACCCATGCTTCTTAATGTGGCCCAGAGTTTCTCATGGTCTACACAATCAAAAGTACCAAAAAGAGCAAAATGATCCACACAACAATAAGGAACAAAGGAAGCGGAGCCTGGACTGACAACAATTAGGAAAACCTTGTTTATTGCGCCCTGACGTGTTTCGGCTAACAGCCTTCTTCAGGGGGTCTTAAAAGGAGCACACCTCAAAAAGAAATAACAATAATAGATAATGATCATAAACATGTATACATTAAATACAGTAAAAACATGAATTTAATTATTATATAATAAAAACAGTTAGAAACATGCAATACTGAACATAACTTTAAAAAGGAGGACAATCAAATAAACATAACCATATAAAAATGTTATTAATAAAAAAACTTAACTTGTAAGCAAACATGTATCACTAAATAAATAAATAAAAGGCTAAAAGCAACCAATCAAAAGCAAATTAAAAAGCCAAACAAAGAGAGAGAGAGATGAGGAGGATCAAAGGGGTTAATAAATACCTTAATTTTGTCAAGTAGGACGTTACAACGTGAACCAGACATGTAAGATGCTAAAAGCTAATAATAAATAAATAAATAAATAAATCTTCAATCATAAAACAAATAAACACCATCCAAGAAATAACAATTAACTAAAAACCAATCATAAATAATTAATATAATAACATTAAAATGGCAAAGCAGTACCAAATGCAAAATACATGAAGAACAAGAAAAGCACATATAAACAAAATAATGTGGAGAATCATCTTTCCAAATCCAATTGAAAATAAAACACACTAAAAACATGACTGAAAGGTGGAAGCACTCATAAAAATAGAGAAAATGTAATTAACACAAGGCTATTGAGATAAAATATTAAAAAATTTATTTAAAAAAGGGTGATGAACAGGTGTATCAAGCACCTGCTCGACCAATTCAAAAGCCAAGGAAGAGGGGATCTCACAAACGAAGCTAAAAAGTCAGCCAAAAATGTGCAATGTGCGTGTTTATTGCGAATCAATTAATGAATATAATGAGAGAGACTATGAAATTATATCAAACACTTACAAAATTAAAATTAATACTATTTTAAAGCCATATATTACAAGAATGGTCACCAAATAGTGGACAGCCAAGGCTGCCAATAGAACATGTGTCATGTACATGTCCTAAAAACCTTACAGTCTTTAAATCTGTAAAGAAAGAGAAAAAATGAATCTTCAAAAAAGGAAATCTCATGAAATCATGTCATCCATCCTTGTAAAGTTAACACTTGCAAACACTAAAAGTATACATATGCCTCAGAGCAAAAAAGTAAAAAATAAAATAAAAGCTTGCCGTGAGGTGCATTCTAACAGCGGCGCTCTAAAGAAGTTTTGCCGAAACCCAGCATAGCCCCGCATATAAAAACAAGGGATACCGGGCAAACAGAAGGGCTCAAATCGGACATGATAGAATATACTTTCATTGAGAAACCTACCGCATATTTGTAATGGTATATTTGGTTCATGAAACCCTTAAAAACAAATGGTTATATTGGCAAGGCTCACAGTGTGCAACTGATTTACCCTAAGACATGAGGCGGCGTTTAAAACATGCACAACAGCAGTTGCTCACTGTTACAAGTTACAGCCACAAAACTGAATGGCTAATTCTATGATGGCATTTTGTTATAATTTATAATGTCTATAATTGTCTAAAAAAAAAAATATATATATATATCGCTAACGGACCAGACTACCAAGGACGATTATCAAACCCATAATTGCGGCATTAATCCCATGAAAAGTATAGAGAGAAACACTGAAGAACAGAGTGACCTGCAATGAGAGCTTATAAAGTGTACCGTAAGGTATAGTGCAAGAATCCAAGACACAATATATTAAATTAAAGTAAAAAGAATGCATGAATGCTTAAAACAGATGAAGGCTTACCGTGAAATACGTTCTGCACAGCTGCACTGCTCAAAATCACGCAATAAAATCCAATGTAAATGAACGCCTAAATACCGGCATTTTCCCGCCTATACGGGTTAAGGGTCAACAACTATGCTACTTAAAACCACGCAATGATGTTTAATGCAAATGAACGTCTAAATGACAGCAAATTCGCGCCTGTGTGCGTTGAAGGTCAGCCGATTACAGAAGCTGTTAAACTAGAATAGAGCGTCTTACCAGCCATACTAGAAAAATAGCAGAACATGAACAACTTGCTGCAAGCTTCATTATAATAAAATGCTAAAATCAATGAATCTGAAAACCAAGACAACAAAAGACAAAACGGAAAGAGAGGGGAGGGAAGGGGGGGAAGGGGGGGGGAGGGGGAGGGGGAGGGGGGAAGGAGGGGAAGGAGGAGGGGAAGGAGGGGGAGGGGGAGGAGGGGGAAGGAGAGGAGAGGGTAGGGGGAAGGGGGGAAGGGGGGAAGGGGGGAGGGAAAGGAGAAGGGCAGGGGAAGAAGAGAGGGGTGGGGAGGGGGAGAGGGGGGGAGCGGGAGGGGGAGGGGGGAGGGGGGAAGGGGAGGGGAAGGGAAGGGGGAAGTGGGGAAGAGAGAGGGAGGGGGGAAGAGAGAGAGAGGGAGGGGGGAGGGGGGGAAGTGGGAGAGGAAAGGGGGGAAAGGAAAGGAGGAGGAGGGGGGGGAGGAGAAAGGGGGAGGGAGGGAAGGGGGAGGGGGGAGGGGGAGGAGAAAGGGGGAGGGAGGGAAGGGGGATGGGGAGGGGGGAGGGAGGTGGGAAAAGGGAAGGGAAGGGGGGGAAGGGGGAGGGGGGGAGGGGGGAAGGAGAGGGAGGGGAAGGAAGGGAAAGGAGGGGGAAGGGGGAGGAGGGGGAAGGGGAAAGAGAGGGGAAGGAGAAGGAGGGGGAGGAGGAGGGAAGGGGGGAGGGGAGGAGAGGGAAGGAAAGGGAAAGGGGGGAGGGGGAGGGGAGAAGGAGGGGGAAGGAAGAGGGAAGGGGAGGGGGAGGGGAGGGGGAGGAGGGGAGGGGGGAGGGGTAGTAGGGGAGGGGGAGGGAAGGGGAGGGGGAAGGGGGGAGAGAGAGGGAGGGGAGAGAGAGAGAGAGAAAGAGAAAAAGAGAAAGAAAGAGAGAGAGAGAGAGAGAGAAGGGGGAGAGAGGGGAAGGGGGAAGAGGAGGAAAGGAGGAAAGGGAGAGGGGAGGGATAGGAAGGGGGAGGGGAGGGGGGAAGGAAGGGGGGAGCAAAGGAAGGGGGAGGGGAAGAGGGGGAAGGGGGAGGGGGAGAGGAGGGGAAGGGGAAGGGAAGAGGGGAGGGGGAAGGAGAGGAGAGGGGGAAGGGGAGGGGGAAGGAGAGGGGGAAGGGGAGGGGGAAGGGGGAATAAGGGGGAAAGGGGAGGGGGAAGGGGGAAGGGGGGAGGGAGAAGGGGGGAGAAGGGAAAGGGAAAGAGGGAAAGGAGAAGGAGGGGGGAGGGGAGGGGGGAAGGGGGAGGGGGAAGGGGAGGGAGAGAAAGGGGGGAGGGAAGAAGAGGGGGGTGGGGGAAAGGGGGGAGGGAAAAGGAGGAGAAGGGGGAGGAGGAGGGGGAGGGGGAAGGGGGGAAGGGGGAGAGGGAAGGGGAGGGGGGAAGGTGGAGGGGAGGGGGAAGGGAGGGGAAGGGGAGAGGGAAATGGGGGAAGGAGAACCCCTTTGATCCTCCTCGTTTCTCTCTCTTTTTGTTTGGCTTTTTAATTTGCTTTTGATTGGTTGCTTTTAGCCTTTTATTTATTTATTTAGTGATACATTTTTGCTTACAAGTTAAGTTTTTTTATTAATAACATTTTTATATGGTTATGTTTATTTGATTGTCCTCCTTTTTAAAGTTATGTTCAGTATTGCATGTTTCTGTTTTTATTATATAATAATTAAATCCATGTTTTTACTGTATTTAATGTATACATGTTTATGATCATTATCTATTATTGTTATTTCTTTTTGAGGTGTGCTCCTTTTAAGACCCCCTGAAGAAGGCTGTTAGCCGAAACGCGTCGGGGCGCAATAAACAAGGTTTTCCTAATTGTTGTCAGTCCGGGCTCTACTTCCTTTGTTCCTACACAGTCAAAAGCCTTGCTATAGTCGATAAAGCACAAATAGATATCCTTTTGGTATTCTTTAGTCTTTTCAAGGATCCATCTCACATCCGCAGTGATGTCTCTCGTTCCTCGCCCTTTTCTGAACCCTGCTCGTACTGTCATGAGGCTGGAGCTAGAGAAGAAACAGTGTTGAAAAAAACTCCTGATTTTCATGGAACTCAGAAAAGGCAGAGAGCGCAGTTCCAGCGCAGCTCAGCCAGAGAGCGCATGAACAATTACACAGTACCTGAAGCAACGTGCTCTAGCATTGATCACATTAGTAACAAGCAGTTTCACCTGTCCTCAAACTCAGAACGTGCAAACCAGAAATCCCTTTATAAAGGAAACCAAATGATCAGTGAAACAGAAACAGGAGGAGGAACAGGAAGAGGAACAGGCAGAGGCGGAGGCAAGAGCAAGTGCTGGGGAAGAGGCAAGAGCAAGAGCAGGAGCAGTGAGAGAAGCCAGGAACAGGAAAGCTTCCATGTGCAGCCAACTCAAGGAGACAGAATCCAAAAGAGGTATACTCAAAGGGATAAAGTCCAGAGAGGCCAAAGGTATTGGAACGGAGTCCAAAGCCAAGCAAACCCAAGAAGCAGCTTGCCTGATGAAAGCAACTCTCCTAGCCCAAGTAAGTCTCCTATGCTAAACCAGAAAGGCACAAGGAAAGGAGATTCCTTCTACAGTGATACTTTTGCCAAGAAACACAGAGAATGGAAATCCACGTCAGGTTTTCCTGGTAACTCTGATTGTAGAGCAGTGCACAGAACAGCTTGTCAGCCTGAGAAGCTACGTCACAAGCTGAGTCCTGGGTGTGGCAGCCTACAGAAGCCAAGGTATGAAAAGCCTTTCATTATAAGGGAAAGTTTAAGTGATGAAAACCTTATGCAAATAGATAAGTCTCAGAAAGTTAGAAGAAGTAAAGCTAACCTTTTAAAAGCACTTCCCAACAGTGTGCTAAGGAAGTTGTATGAGAAACCGAAGAACCCCTGTGAGGAGTTAACAGGTACTGAAGACAGTCATAGCATTGAAGAAGGTAGTGACCCAGAGTCAATGGACTTTGATTGTGAAACCAGTATTCCCATTCTTCAGAATGAACCAATGGAATGTAACTTTTGTTCAAGAACTAGCTTGATTGCCTTGCTAGATGTATAGAGAAAAGAGAACTCTGCATATGGTGAAGTTGATAACCATTTGTTTCCTGATGTTAATTTCTATTGTTTTGAAAGAAGCCTTAACCCAGATAAACAGTTAATTGTGAAGCCTACAACCCTTAACTGTTTATATCACGGTGGAACCTTTTTGTTAGAGGAAAGAATTACCTTCATTTTCTTTTATGTCTTATTGAACCTAAGCGTTGACCGGGGAAATAAAGCCTTATTACCCTACACTTTGGCGTAGATTGTTCTTTATAAGGAGTTCTGCACTACAAGGACCAGAATCCTCTTGGTCCTTCAGCTCAACCACTCCTTAATATAAATTAAATGTCACCGGACGCCCTTATTTCCTATGCCAGTAGGGGCACCTGGGGACAGTACTTCAGGTAGTTCTTGTTCCAGGTATGGTTGTAGTTTCTTTTGAATAATCTTCAGTACAATCTTGCTGGCAAGTGGGATCAAAGCAATTGTGCGATAATTTCCACAGTCAGTTGGATCACCTTTCTTCTATAAACACAGATCTTTTCCAGTCAGTTGGCCATGATGTTGTCTTCCATATTTCTTGGCAGAGCCTTGTAAGTACGGTAACAGCTGCATCAGATTGCTGTAATACTTCTATGGGAATGCTATCAATGCCTGGTGCTTTGTTCTTTGATAAGACTTTCAATGCTGCTTCAACTTCTTCTTTCATCACCCATGGTTCCTGATCTTAAGGTACTGGTTGAAACGGCTGTTGGTCCACTTGATCTTTATCATATAAAAAATCTGTATATTCCTCCACCTTTTCTTGATCTTCTCAGCATCATTCAGCATAGAATCTTGAGCATCTTGTAACATTCCAATTCGAGGCTGGAACTTTTTCTTTAACTCTCATAGCTTTAGGAAAGCTGATCTTGTTCTTCCTCTAATAGTTTCTGCTTCTATTTCCTTGCATGCATCATTGTAGTACTTTTCCTTGTCCTTTCTTGCTGCACGTTGGAAATCTCTGTTGAGTTCTGCGATTGTCTTTCTTTCTCCTCTAGCTTTAGATTCTCTGCGTTTCTGGGCAATTTTCAGAGTTTCTTCCGTCATCCCTTTTGGCCGTTTTTGCTTTTTCACCTTTTGTAGAGACTTTTCACTTTCTTCCAACACAACCTTCTTGATGTCATTCCATAACTCTTCAGGAGCTCTGTCATTTGCATCTAAAGCAGAAAATCGATTTTGCAGGCAGTCTTTAAATTCTAGTGGTATATTCTCAAGGTCATATTTTGCTGCATTCATGAGTGGTTTTGCTCTTTTTCAACTTTAGCTTGAGTTTGCATACTAGTAGTTGATGATCTGTACCACAGTCAGCTCCAGGTTTTGTCTTTGTTGATGTTACAGAGCTTTTCCATCGTTGACTTCCACAGATATAGTCAATTTGATTTGTATATAATCCATTGGGTGAAGTCCATGTGTACAGTCGCCGCTTGTGTTGCTGGAAGCAGGTGTTTGAGATGAATAGATCATTGGTCTTGCAGAATTCTATCAGTCTTTCTCCAGCTTCATTTCTGTTGCCAAGTCCATATTTTCCAACTACTTTGCCTTCTTGTTTGTTGCCAACTTTTGCTTTCCAATCACCCATGACTATGTCACCACTCACCTTCCCAGAGGCATGCAGCTTGAGCTAGGTGAGTGGGCAGTTGTGCTTCGTGTGTCTGGGAACCACTAGGTGAGGTTTGGAACGGCCTCTTGGGTAATGTAGTTCTACAGCACTTGAAGAAATTATAGTTGTGCACGAGTGATTTTCAGGTTAAATAGGAATTTATTCCCCTCCCGGGGTTGGATATCGTTGACCATTGAACAAAAGGTTACAGTAACAGAAAAACCAAGCTTCTGGTATAACAAAAATAAGTAAACTCAAACAATGCTTGTCTTCAGCTTTAAGGCACAAAAGAACAGAAAACAGTTTAGCTCCCAAATGCTCTTTTGGACTGTTTTCTTCTTTTCAAATACTCCAACAATGTTAACAAAGAGACTTTACATTATCAGATACCATATATGAGCAGTCCATGTATACCTCAGGCTCAGGGGGTTGGTAGGAATCCCATTGCATGGGGTCACTTTCTCCTTCAGTGTCCCGTGGAGAGAACTCTTCTGCCTGCTGGGAAAACCTCTCAGCTTCAGTCAGTGTGTTCCCTTCCCCCAACCAGCTAGAGGAGTCTGGGTGTTTACCATAAGTATTGGATTCTCGAGCACACAGCTCCTGGTAAGTGCAAGGATACAAACTGTCCTCTTCTGCTTGGCTATTATGAGTTACGTGTCTGTCTTCTAAACAGCTTTTTCCCAGGAACCTCTCTTGGCTGCAATCTGGTGTCAGGTAAAACTTTTTCTTTCCTTCAGATAAAACCTTTGTAACAGGAAAATGAGCGTTACCTTCAGGATATCTGTAGTTATAAGACCGTGGCTGTCTTTTCTGGCTTTTAGAGTAAACCTCCTTGCTTTTGGAGTGGCAGAAATCCCCAGTGCTTTTGCCAGCTGTGCACTGCTCTCTGCGACCTGGGACTGTATATCTCTCACAGTTCCCCTCCTCCGAGAAGCTTCCCTGAGTGAGATTGGGACTCCCTTCCCTTCTCTCTTCTCCCAGCCTCAAGCCTTGGCTGAATTCAGGGTATCTGTCTTTCTCTATTTGGCTTCTTCCAGGTCTCTCTCTGTGTCTAGGATTGTACCTAGGATTTCCTTCCTGCCTCTCGTCAGGTCTCTCCTCATGTCTCTTAGTAGCTTCCCTTCTATCCTCCACTAAGGGATTTTTATCTGTGTTTCTTTTTCCGTTGGGCTGGGCTCCACCCCCCACCAGCTGTTTCCCCTTCCCTGATGAAACAGGAATTAGCTTGTGTGACGGGCGTTCCCTAGCACACTGTGACGTTATTTGTTTGGGGTTTCTATGCCAACCCTCCATGCTTGCTTCAGAGCTGTCAACCCTGGTTTCACTTTGCAGTGAATTTTCTGTTTCCATCGGCTCTGAACCTTGTACCTCACGACAACTATCAGGATATCCTGTTTGCATGTTCTGTCAATTTCAGCTTGTACCTGTTCATAGAACTCTTCAATTTCATTCTCTTCTGCAGCTGTTGTTGGGGAATATACTTGAATTATAGTTGTGTTGATAGGCATTCCTCGTAGACGAATAGAGATTAAGCGTTCGCTGACTGCATTGTATTTTATTACAGTTCTTGCAAGTTTCTTCTTTATTATACAGGCAACACCATTTCTTCTTTGTCTTTCATTTCCAGCATAGTAGACCATGTGATCATCTAATGCAAAGTGCCCAATGCCAGTCCATTTCAGTTCACTGACACCCAACAGATCAAGTTGTACACGTTCCATTTCATTCTTGACCTCCTCCAACTTCCCTTGGTTCATGCTTTGTACCTTCCATGTCCCAATATGTAAGAAATCTTTAGAGCTTCTGACTCTCATTTCATGCACAGCTACATCAGCAGTCAGATGTCCCGAGGGTTTTGATCCAACCACATCATAAATGCTGACTTTACTTTGAAAAGTCTTCAGCTCTTTCCCAGTAGCTATTTGAGTGCCTTCCGACCTGGGGGTCTCATCTTCCAGCACTATAGCACAATTTGTTTTGTTGTAACTATCCATTGGGTTTTCATGGCAAGATACAGAAGTAGATTGAAGAGCCTTTCTTCTGTGCAGTTTAAGTTTGGTGTTGTTGCCGTTGTCACAGAAATGTGATCCTCCGCCGTCAACACTATCCCATTCTGCTGCTGCCCAGATGGGTGGTTTGTCTTGGTCTGACACCTCAGCTGAGACCTATCCATCTTGGGAGACCCTGCCAGTAGTTAAACGACCGATAGTTTAGCTCTCAGCATCACTGATGCACACAAGGTTAGCTCTCAGCATCACTGTTGCACACAACCCCTCACAGCATGACAAGCTGCAAACTAAGTGAGGGGTTTGATGTGCCTTTCTGCTGCCATAGAAGAGAGAGGTCACGTGGAAGGACAGCATCACCTTGGTGTGGCAGGAAGTGATCCTATAGCTAGAACCTGTCCTCCAAGTGATGTAATACCCTCTCACCACGATGATGTGTCTCCAGGGCCATGTGCCCATGAGAGAAGGGTTAGGACATCCATTATAGATGGCAATTTGATCATTAGGCATGTAGATAGCTGGGTGGCTGGAGGATGTGAGGATTGCCTGGTAACATGCATGCCTGTTGCAAAGGTAGAGGACCTCAGCCCCACATAGATAGGTTTTTAGATAGTGCTGGGGAGGGGCCTGCTGTCTTGATACATGTTGGTACAAATGACATAGGAAAGTGTGGTAGGGAGATTCTGGAAGCTAAATGTAGGCTTTTAGGTAGAAAGTTGAAATCCTCAGGGTAGCATTTTCAGAAATTCTTCCTCTTCCATGCACAGGACCCAAGAGGCAGGTAGAGCTCTGGAGTCTCTCTTCATGGATGAGACAATGATGCAAGGAAGAAAGGTTTGGATTTGTTATGAACTAGGCAATTCTGGGAAAGGGTGGGGGTCTTTTCTGAAAGGACAGGCTCCACCTTAACCAGGTTGAAACCAGGCTACTGGCATTAATCTTTAAAAAGGAGATAGAGCAGCTTTTAAATTAGAAAATGGGGGAAAGCCGACAGTTGCCCAAGAATGCATGGTTCGGAATACTAGCAAAACAGGGAAGTTGGGGCATCCCAATAGAGAGGTTCCAATGAAGGTAAATGTAACCGAAGTGCCTTTAAGTAAAAACAAGACCAAGTTGAAAAGATTCCAAATTATCCCTGTCATCCAATAGCGAGACTGTTAATATGAACAAACAACAAATTTTGAAATGCCTATATGTAAATTCCAGAAGTCTAAAGAATAAGATGGGAGACTTAGAATATATAGCATTGGATGAAAGGTTAGATATAATTGGCATCTCAGAGACCTGGTGGGAGGAGGATAACCAATGGGACATACTCATACCAGGCTACAATTGATATCACAATGATAAGGTAGATCACATAGGTGGAGGGGTGGCCCTATATGTTAAAGAGGGCATTGAGCCAAATAGGATAAAGGTTTTAAATCTTTATGGATAGAAATTCCCTATAAAAAGAGGAAGGACATGGCAGTGGGGGTGAACTACCACCCACCTGACCAGAATGAACAGATGATGAAATGCTAAAAGAAACTAGGGAAGCTTGCAAAGTTTACAACACAGAAATAATAGGAGATTTCAATTACCCCAGTATTGACTGGGTCAATGTTACATCAGACTCGAGGGGAAGCTATTTTAGTTCTTAGTGGAATGCAGGATCTAGTTCAAGGTCACTTGGCAACAGCGATCCTAACATGATCACTTTTGATTTAATAAATGGCAGGAGGATAACAAGGAAATCCACTGAACTAGCATTTAACTTTAAAAATGGAGACTATGGTAAAATGAGGAAATTGATTAAGAAAAAACTAAAAGGAGCAACTGCAAAGTTTAAAAGTCTACATCAACCTAGGCATTATTTAGATATACTGTCTTGGCATCCCAGACCAGATGTATTTTACATTTTATGAAAGGAAGGACATACAGCCAGCATAGCTTAAAGGACAGGTCAAAGAGGTTGTTATAGCTAAGAGAAGATCCTTCAAAAAATGGAAAAAAGAGCCAAATGATAAAAACAGGAAACAAAAGTATTGACAAGTTAAATGCAAGACATTGATAAGGCAGGCAAAAGAAGCTTGCCGTGAAAGCAAAAGCGCATAATAATTTTTTTTTCAAGTACATGAGCAGCAAAACACCTGTGAGAGAGTCAGTTGGACCATTAGATGATAGAGGGGTAAAAGGGGCACTAAGAGAGGACAAGGCCATAGCAGAGAGACTGAATGAATTTTTTGCTTCAATATTTACTGAAGAAGATGCAGGAAACTTACCCATGCCAGAAATATCATATTCAAAGATGACGTATCAGGGGAATTGAAACAAATTTTGATAAATCAGGAATAAATAGTACACCTATTTGATAAACTAAAGAGCAGCAAATCACTTGGACTGAATGGCATACATTCCCGGGTACTGAAAGAACTAAAATATGACATTACAGACCTATTTTTTTAAATATAATTTTAGTCATTACAATAACCTACACAATTTAAGAAAAATCATTGTACACCCACATCAGTACCAAAAATAATAAGAAACTAATACCACCAATCCAAAGATCAGTAACAATATAAGCAGGGGACAATAATGTAGACCACGTCACGGGAGTATGACAGTGTTAAATTAAAGGAAAACAGCAAATAATAAAGAAAACAAGCCCATAAGGACCACAATTTGTAGGTCATTTAAACTCAGACTGCACCCTCCCCAACTGTACCCTGCCTATCAGATAAAAATTTTCCAGGTGAGAAATATCAAGAAAAACATAAGAAGCTCCCTCATAATTGACAATGCATTTACATGGAAAGTGTAGGAAAAACGTAGCTCCTAGCACTAAAACACGGGGCTTTAAAGATAGAAACAGCCGCCGGCGCAATTGGGTGCTACGCGATACAGCAGGGAAAACACTAACCACCTGACCACAAAACTTGGCCGCTTTTGCCTTAAAAAAAGCTTTCAGGATACATTGTTTTGTTGTAGCGAAGTGTCCGCAATAAATAAAACCAGGAGTCTATTTACTAAGATTCAAGCCAATTTATTTGTGCACAGTCTCAGGCACTGTCACATTCAAAATGGTCTGAGCAATGGAGTTCCACAAAACAACATCTTTTATACCTTTCTTCATCAGTTCTATACAGACAAACTCCTCATTGGTCCCGGTGCCCCCTCCCACCCCCATCCAATGGGGATCTCTGACCGGGCTTAACACCTGTTCCCCCTGCTCAGGCCTCCCTAGACATGGCTCAGTTTCTAGACATAACACATTCTGCTACAAGGTCCCTCCTCGGCTTAGAGAATGTGTGAAAGCAAGATACTGGAACACATCTGTTATCAACATAAAGGAGCTAAATAGAAGATTCTTGCATTCTTATCAAAGCAGTTTAAAGCAGTTTTCTAACTTCTACTGGCTTTCGGCTCTGCTCAGCTATAATATTCTCAAGTGGGGGTTGGGACTCAGGCCTAACTTACAGGCCTTTCTTATTCCTGCAGGCTATGCAGGCTATTCTAGGCCATAGCCTATCACATTAACCCCTTTGATTATTCTCACCCGTAAGTGACACCCGTAAGTGAGAAAGGGTGAGAATTAAATCACATATGGTACTTCATACTAGGGTGGAGGGATCACCCCGTGGTATAGGGTAGTAGTTCCACATTGCTAGTATCTGTGTAGCTGCCTTACGTTCAATAATACTATCAATGGTTGAGTTTAACATACGCAAGCATAAGGGGAGGAAACATGGTATACATAAGCAAACAGCCACAATCAAGAATACAATCAATACAAGTGTCTTCAGGCCGCCCATTCCTGAAAACCAAGAACCAAACCAGCCATCAAGTTGCAAGCCATGCCAGGTTTGGACTGGGACATAAGTTTGCTTTCTCATGTGATTGGCTATGTCTTCTACAACTTGCCCTTCATTATCAATTTGTAAGCAGCAGTTAGTCAAATTAAGTTTGCCACATACTCCTCCTTCAGCTGCAAGCAAGTAATCTAATGCTAAGCGATTCTGGTATATGCCTGTACGCATCTGTGTGGCTTGTTTAGCTAACAAGGTTAGTGCTCTACTAGTTTCATTGGTTCTAATTTCAACAACAGCTTGCAAACGTATAATACGGTCCAACATATACACAGGAGTGTGGTAGCCCCAAGAACCATCTTGTGCCCAGGTAGCAGGTCCATAGTAGGAAACAATTCTCTCCGGTGGCCATTCTTCAGAGGTCGCATCCCATTTGTCCCACTGGCCGATCTTCAGAGCCTCTCGTTTCTGTCGACTTTTATACACAGGGAATCCCAATTGTTCTCCGTGGGAAAGGGGCAAGAGGAAGAAAGAAGGTCTGATGGTTCCCAATACACATGCCCCTCCCCATTTGGCAGGGAGTTTAGTATATGCTCGAGTTCCACAAATCCAATATAGTCCAGGTGGAGCTTGCCAGGTGCTATGCGTAGCCAGATGTGTCCATATCCTGGCCAAGTGAGGAAAAATGATCAAAGGATTAGGAGGTTCTGGAGTATTAGCACCTGACCACCAAGATGTCTTCCCTGTAGTGGCATTGTAATATTTTTGGTTCAGACAGACTAACTGTCCCACTAGTGCAGTCAGTTGTGGTCCCGCTCGTGAAAAACATAGTTTACCTACTATGGAGTGAGCTAGGACCCATTCATTGGTAGTTATATGCAAATTAGTCTGGTTATACGGTATGGAATAGTTCAGTTCTTGTGCTTCCCAAGGCCACTGGTCTCCCATCTGAGTTCCTCCACAGAAGAGACAGTCCGAGACATGGAGGCTGGAGGCCACAGCTCCAGCTAGTTCGATGAACAAATTCTGCGAAGCGTGGGGAACTACAAATTCTGCCTTCATGGCCTCATGGAAGGTATGATGTATGCGATGAAACATGAGTCTTCACATTCAGCTGGATGTATACGATGGTTCCAGGATCAGTTCCACCTCCTGCTATGTGCAGGCCAAATCGAAATCCTTGCTTCCACTGGCTGGGGTCGAAGATCTGAAGTCGTAGGGGATTGCATGCACTTTTCTTGCACTTATCAGGCTCCAGTAAGGGTAATCTCTCCAGCTTAGCCTTGCGATTATCTCCAGTCTGTCCTGTAGGGCCACCAGTCCAGGTGGCATAGTACACACAGTCCCACTTGGGACAGTAGTAGTCTGCTTCCGATGGCTTGCCATACGTTGTTGGGGAGTGTATTCCAGTGGCATATCCTCCATCTGTATGCACCTTCAGGACACATATACTTATTGTCATAATAGTAAGCTTGTTCCCATGATCCGCACCTGTAGTAATTATTTCTGTTAATTAAGTCACAAGCATCAAAATACAGGTACGCAGGTTGGGTGGGATCAGAGAGTTGACTTGTAACATTGACGAGGGCTCCATCTTCATCATTCCATCTCAGTTCCTGGACATAGTAAGATGGATTCTGTCGGGGTCTGAAACAAGTACGAGTTTTTCCCTTGGTACAGACGTTTAGTTCTGTACCATTATAGATACATCGGCTGACTATGCCAGTACAAGTATAGTAAGAGTGATAAAGTAGAGTCTGAGTGACTTGCATTCCAGTCCGGGTGGTGGTTATACAGGCTGTGCAAGGGGGCAAAGCAAGAGTGGTTCTCAAGAGTCCCAGGGCTACCGCAAGAATGAAACAACAGTTAGTAATCATCATGATCATAGTCTTTGGTGAGTGATAAAGTCTGAAAGGTAGGTACTGCAAAACTGGAGGACATCTTTTCCTTTGATGTCCAGGAGCAGGTTGGCAGAGTCATTATGAGGATGGATCTTTTCTTCGCAGCGTGAGTCGCAATGGTGATGCAGGATTAGAAGGTCCAAGGGCGACTCTCAGGAACTGCTGCTGGCTTCAGTCGACTGTGGTGGATCCAGGAGTCGATTTCTGCTACTTTGACTGCTGTTGGGGTTGATAGCAAAATGACATATGGCCCTTTCCAATGAGGCGCTAACGGTGTCTTTTTCCACTCTTTTACCCACATTGAGGCTCCAGGCTTGAAAGGATGTGATGGCTCTGTTAGATTGATAGGCAACCGATCCTGCACCAAGGTATGAAGGCCCTGCAAAACAGAACTTAGAGCCAACAATTCTTGCCTAGTGATCGCTGATCCAATCTGATTCATATCCCCCCTTATCCCCTGAATTATGGGCGGGGGCCTCCCATATGAAATCTCAAACGGGGATACTCCTAATGGCATGGTGGGGGCTGAACGTATTCGGAGAAGGGCTATGGGAAGAACTTGGGGCCACTTTAAGTGGACTTCCTGACAAAGCTTGGATAACTGAGATTTCATTCTCTCCACTTTCCCTGAACTCTGGGGTCTGTAAGCTGTGTGTAGCTTCCATCGTATTTGCAGAGCATGGGCTAGCTGCTGGGTTACTTGTGACACAAAAGAGGGCCCATTGTCTGACCCCATGGTCAAAGGTATTCCAACCGAGGGATGATCTCATAGAGCAAGGCTTTAGTGACTTCTCTGGCCTTCTCAGTTCTGGTGGGAAAAGCTTCCACCCATCCGGAAAAGGTACAGACTAGGACTAACAAGTAGTGATATCCATTTGCTTGTGGCATCTCTGCAAAGTCTATTTGAATATTTCCCATGGGGGTAACTCCTATTGACTGAACTCTTGGGGGAGGGACAGGACCTTGTCGGGCATTGTTCTTGGCACAAGTCACACATCTTCAGGCTACTGAGGTGGTCAAAGGTCCCAGCAATGAGATATAGAAGTATGGTCTCAGAGCGTTTTCCATTCAAATGCAAACAAAAGCTGACTAGCAGATGCCAGCCATATACAGAAAAAGACATCTTTTAAGTCCAAAACAGTAAAATGAGTGGCTTCTGCTGGAATCAGTCCCAGGAGGGTGTAAGGATTTGGTACTACTGGATGTATGGTTTCAACTGCACTGTTTACTCGACGTAGGTCTTGCACTGGGCGGTAGTCACCCGTCCCAGGCTTCTTGATTGGGAGAAGGGGGGTGTTCCAGGTCGATTGGCATTCTCTGAGGAGTCCATACTGCAGTAATTTCTTCAAGTGGCGATGAATATCTTCAATTGCTGGTCGTGGGAGGGGATACTGACGCACATGCACTTGTTCTGCTCCTGGTTTAAGGGTGACAAGCACAGGAGCTATATTCTTCGCTAGGCCAGGTGGATTATTCTCCACCCATACTCCAGGCGGGGCTGCAATGCTGGTAGGTATACAGGAGCTTGCTGCTTTGGATGCAGGTAAATAGAACCGCCATTCTTCTTCTCGGGGGACAGTTAACACCATCAGGCCAGCAGATTTTGAGTTTATAGTCATTTCCATTTTTCCCCCTTCAACAAAGGATATCTGTGCTTGGAGTTTCACAAGCATGTCTCGGCCCAACAGTGGAACTGGGCATTCAGGCATATACAGGAACTGGTGTGTTATCTTCTGTCCCCCTAGTTCCAGGCGCGGTTCTGCAGAAAAGGTCTTGTGGTTCTAGTTCCAGTAGCTCCCCCGATTGTGACAGATCGAGAGGACACAGGGGCCACAGGCTTGGCTACTACTGAATGCTCGGCCCCTGTGTCTACCATGAAGTCCATATGCTGGGCCCCAATCTTTAATTTGACCATAGGCTCCTGGGGACCCAGGAAGAACTTGGAGCCCGGTCTGGCCTAGTCTTCATCCATAAAATAGTCTTCGACGGTTGCCACTCCCTCTATGGAAACCTCTTCTTGCTGCTGAAACTGTGCGCGCTGCATTCCCCTCACTGCTGGAATCGCCCCACCCCCTTTCCTAGCGCTCCTGCCTCCCCTCCACGGGGTGGAGCCAATGTTCGGGCACTCGTTCTTCCAATGTCCTTCCTCTTTACAATAAGCGCACTGATGTGCACCTAAGGGGGGCCGAGCGCTTCCTCGGCCCCTTCCCCATTCTCTGGCTCTTCTATTAGGATATCCTCCTCCTCGTCCCTCAACTAGTGCTGCAGCAAGCAGATCTGCCTTCTTCTTCATCTTTCTTTCACTTTCTCTTTTGCATTCTTGATCACGATTCACGAATACCTTTTGTGCGACTTCCATTAACTGTGCTGAGTTCATGCCCGCAAATCCTTCTAATTTCTGCAGTTTTCGTTTTATGTCTCCCTGGGACTGACTCACAAAAGCGGCATTCACCATACGTAAATTCTCCTGGGCTGCTGGGTCATATGGGGTGTAAAGTCTATAGGCTTCAGTTAATCGTTCATAGAAAGCAGCTGGACTTTCATCTGGGCGCTGAAGAACGTCCGCTACTTTCCCAACATTCATAGCTCTCTGGCCTCCCTTCTTCAGGCCCTGCAGTAAGGCCTGGCGGAACCGGGCGAGGGCCTTCTCTCCATCTGCACTATTTGGGTCCCACTTTGGATCTTCGTTTGGGAAATCTACAGCTGCTGCCTGTTGGGGATTTAGGTCTCTCCCATCTTCAGGGTTCTCTTCCAACCATCAAGTGGTTGCTCGCACTATCCGTGCCCACTCTTCAGTAGTAAAAAGGGTAGCCAAGAGCTGGCGTCAGTCGGACCAGGTAGGCTGGTGGGTCTGCATAATACTAGACATCAATTCTGTCAACTCTTTGGGTTTCTCAGTATAGGAGGCATAATGTGTTTTCCAGTTTAATAAATCTGTTGTGTGGAGCGGCGTCTTCAGCTGGGGCAGTGGATAGTGCTTCGCCCCAGAGCGTGTCAGGAGTATGGCTCTCTCCGGATGAGCGTACCCCTCCTCCGCGACCCGGAAGCCTCAGTTCAGCCGGCGCTGCCCTGCCGAGGGGTTTGACGACGAGCTCTCCCCTTGCTGAGGGCATTGGAGGAGCAAAGGCTGACGTTATTTCTTGTCCTGGACGTCTGAATCGGCGAAAGGAAGGAGGAATGATATCGGAGGTTGTGTTAGAGGCCGATTCGGTTCAGAGGGAGGCTCCGACTGGGATTCCAGTCTTGGTGAGACCCGCGGCTTATACTATGGAAACGCTGTGGGAAGGCATCGCTACTTTGAACCTCTCCTTGATTAAAATGTATGGTTTTTTTGAGTCTGAATTGAAGGTGGTGAATTCTACTTGTGAGACTGTTTCCAGGTCTTCTGAGGAGCAAGTTGGGAGAATCACCGCGTTGGAGAAGGACTTGGGGGAGGTGCGGGAGTTGGTTACCGCTCAGGTTAAGGATAGGGATGTCTCCAGTAGGAAGATGGAATACCTGGAAAATCAGGTCCGAAGATGTAATCTTCGGTTCCTAAGTTTCCCTCGATCTCCAATAATATCTGCTGTGGAGATGGTGAGGAAGTATCTCGGGGAGGTTTTAAAGATCCCCCCAGAGCAGCTTCCTCCTATAACCAGAGCGCAGTATCTGACTCTGGGTGGTAGAGGTAAAGTAAGCCCTTCTCCTAATACCTCTCCTGGGGTGGGAGATCTCTCTATGTTCCTTGAGAGTTCCTTGGAGGTAGTAACCGATAGAACTACTCTCCTTGTGACTTTAGCCCTGGAGTCAGATAAAATGTATATCCTCAGAATGTATTTCAGGAGTGCTAGTGAGGTTTTTTTTGGTTCTAAGGTATGGGTATTTCCTGATTTAGCTCGTGTTTCTCAGTTGAGAAGGAAGGCTTTCTTGGCTCTCCGCCCTAGAGTGGTGGCCTTGGGAGCTACCTTCCAGCTCAAATTTCCGGTCAAATGTTATGTGAATTTCAAACAAAAGCTGTATCTGTTTTTTGAGCCTAAACAACTGCTGGCCTTTCTGGAAGTAAGAGAGGAGAGTGTGGTTGAAGTCTTGTTACCTTCCCATGTGGCTGACGCTTAAGTCTCCTATCCGCTTATTGTAATTGATATATAATGATAGTTAGGCTTGTATTTTATGCTAGCCTTTCTATTTGGGTTTTTGTTTGCCTGGTACTTCCCCCCCCTTCCCTTCCTTTTTTACCTTATATTTTGGTCTAATGTTAATGGAATATGTTGGGGGATTTATAAGATATTTCTTTTTGTATTATTATGTATTTTCCATGTTGTTTCTTTCATTCATGTATATTTTGCTTGGATGAATAAGTGATAATAATAAATATTGAAAAAAAATAAATAAATAAATCTGTTGTGGAGAAGGGCACATAAACTAGACTGGTCGGTCCGACCACAACCTGACCCTCTTCATTTACAATAGGTAATCCTGGGACCTGCCGCAGTGGCATTTGGCGAACTTCTCTCGGGCCCACTGCCCTGCTTCTAAGGGTGTAACGCAGATTTGCGGACCCGGTGGTAATTCTGCTGCTGGTGCTTGGACTAGTGGACGACCCTGGACTGGCATCTGACCCTCCGCTGGCAGATCCTTCAGGGGATGATGGTTCTGCTGCAGAGCTCTGCTCAGGACTAGGGATCCGACTTCTCCTTGGGGGAGGGATCTCGTCCTCAAGTGTTGGAAGTGGTGGAGGTGGGTGATCGGGTGGGGGTACCTCAGCTGGAGGTAGTCTTTCCACCTCTGGCTGTACTCGGGGTACTAATGGAGCTGACGGGACTGGAGTATACAGAAATGTGGGTGGATAACTCGGGACCTCTGGAGGCTCTAGGGCTGCATAAATAGGGGGCTTTTCTCTCTTAGCAGGGACTCCCATTGTAGTTGCTAACATAATTCTACACTGACCCTCACGGCAACGCTTCATCCAAGGGGGTTGTTTCTCACAGATATCTAGCCAGGAGTCTAAATAGGAAAACTGTTCAGGATCATATCTGCGCACCACCTTGTGCACTTGGGACACAATTTTGACATCAAAAGTACCTTCTGGTGGCCACACGGCGTCCAGCACTGGCCACACCCTACTACACAATATTTCTAAGTGGGTCGGTGTCATTTTTTCCCCATAATCACCACTAAATCCCTTCTTAAAATTCGTGATCATACAGTTCAGCGGAGTTTGTACGGACTCCGCCCCTCCCATTATGACGTATGACATACAAGACAGCAAACAGAAAGGGTGGGTAGGATGGCTGCGGGTATGGGGTCCGCACAGCCCCTAGAACAATAAGGGGGACAAACACCGAATGCTTCCTCCTTTTCGCGACCTGGGCGCGGTCGCACGGACAGGAACTGTGCTACTTAGGAGTCCGCTCTCGCTTGGTCTGTATTGCAAGACCTCTCAAGCACACGTCACACAACCAAACTTGCTAGCATTTCCCAAATTCCAAATTCCCGGGCTAACTGACTAAACCAAAATTTACCAAACCAAAAGGTTCAGTGGCTTCGCCCCGCGCACTCTCATGCAGGGTCACTGTGACCGCCCTGGAAGTTGATCAGACTCCCTTTACCATTACCATACCATATTAGTCTCGAGACATTCCCAGAGCTAACTGACTAAGAACCAGAAAAATCATTACTCACCGGATCCGGTAGCTAATGCGCTGCGCAACCAAACCCTCCTTGGGTTGAATCCTGGACTCCCCTCAGGGTTCGAGGTGTTGGCCGGCCGGACCCAGCAAGCCACTGAGGCAGGGCGGAACCCTCCGATGCAAGGGGACCGGTGGCGCCTGGGATCCTCTCCGCTGTCGGTCGGCCGCGGTTCCAGCCGGACCAAACCTGGAGGCAGTAATACGTGGTAGTATTCACTTGCGCACCAGTCACGTACCCCACCTTCCCGGCCAATGCACCAGGAATATGTTGTAGCGAAGTGTCTGCAATAAATAAAACCAGGAGTCTATTTACTAAGATTCAAGCCAATTTATTTGTGCACAGTCTCAGGCACTGTCACATTCAAAATGGTCTGAGCAATGGAGTTCCACAAAACAACATCTTTTATACCTTTCTTCATCAGTTCTATACAGACAAATTCCTCTTTGGTCCCGGTGCCCCCTCCCACCCCCATCCAATGGGGATCTCTGACCGGGCTTAACACCTGTTCCCCCTGCTCAGACCTCCCTAGACATGGCTCAGTTTCTAGACATAACACATTCTGCTACAAGGTCCCTCCTCGGCTTAGAGAATGTGTGAAAGCAAGATACTGGAACACATCTGTTATCAATATAAAGGAGCTAAATAGAAGATTCTTGCATTCTTATCAAAGCAGTTAAAGCAGTTTTCTAACTTCTACTGGATTTCGGCTCTGCTCAGCTATAATATTCTCAAGTGGGGGTTGGGACTCAGGCCTAACTTACAGGCCTTTCTTATTCCTGCAGGCTATGCAGGCAATTCTAGGCCATAGCCTATCACAGTTTAACTAAAATAGATGAAAAGGTAACCAATAATGTGGATCTTTGAGTGATTGTATCCAGGGAATCCTCCAAAAAGGCAGTTAGATTAGATATAGATGGAACAATCTCATCTGACTCGCCCTCTGCAGCATTAACTTTTTTAGATCCAGAAGGAACATAATAAATCTGAGTAACATCAATACAATCTGAAATAGTTAATATTTCCTTAAGATATTTATCCAAAAGAATTTTGGCCGACAAATGAGAAGAAAAGGGAAAATTAAAGAAACACAAATTGTACACCCAGGATGAATTTTCAAGGGCTTCCACTTTAGAATGCAAAATCAATGAATCCTTAATCCCAACCACATTAATTGATTGTAATGGGAGCACCTGAGATTCTAATTTATTAACTTTCAGATCAGTCAAAGAAATTTTCTCAAGTTGCCGAATAGACATGGCAGATTCCTGAGAAAATGTGCACAAAGAGCTTACAGCCAGGGAAACCTTAGAATCAATACATTTCAAAGCTCCCCAAAGATCTCTTAAAGTAACATCAGCATCGGAGGACAAAACTGGAAGGTCCACAGAACCCTCAACAGCTGTTAATTTAACAGGAGTAGTAAAATCTACAACTACTATATCCTTATGATCCTGCCCAGAAGGACCCCCAAAATTAACCATTCTGTCTGAACCCGGGCACAGTAGGGAAGATCTCCATCCGGGGCTCAGAGAAGCACCTTCGGGAGATGACTGTGCCATGGGAATAGAAGCAAAATGTTTATCCAATGGACCGACGGGTTTAGAAACTTCCGATTCGGCCAATTGGGGCTTGTACTGCACTTTAGCTTTCCTCATACCCATAGTGAGAAGCAAAGGAAAAAAACAAAAAAGGAAACTTAAACAGAAATGAAGCTACATGCAAGCACAAACCTAAACAAACAGCCCCATATTCCCTCCAGTCAAAAGCCAATATGACGTCGCAGTGGCGTCGAAGGGGCGTCAAAAGGGCAGAACCTGCCCCTTTAAACACGCCCCTTAAAACACGCCCCACAGTCGCGCTCCGCGGTCGCAGAGAGGACAAAAGGACCCTTTTATAGATGGAAGGCCCCAAAAGAAGCAGGCTGCCCTGGGCGTGCCTGCCCGATGAGAGCAGGGCAGCGTCAGCGGCAGCAATGCAGGCTCAGTCCCGGCAGTCCCAAGGCCCGATAGATAAGGCCAAACACTCCTCCTCACAAGTTGCAGACAGACTCCAGCGGTAAGGTATCCGGGAGATGTATTTAAAGCCTCCAAGCCCCAAAAGAAGCAGGCTGCCCCGGGCATGCCTGCCCGATGAGAGCAGGGCAGGGCAGTGGCAGCGGCAGCAGTGCAGGCTCAGTCCCGGCAGTCCCAAGGCCTGATAGACAGGGCCAAACACTCCTCCTCACACGTTGCAGACAGATTCCAGTGGTAAGGTATCCGGGAGATGGATTTAAAGCCTCCAAGCTCCAACAGAAGCAGGCTGCCCCGGGCATGCCTGCCTGATGAGAGCAGGGCAGCATCAGCAGCAGCAATGCAGGTTCAGTCCCGGCAGACCCAAGGCCCGATAGACAGGGCCAAACACTCCTCCTCACACTTTGCAGACAGACTCTAGCAGTAAGGAATCCGGGAGATGGATTTAAAGCCTCCAAGCCCCAACAGAAGCAGGCTGCCCCGGGTGTGCCTGCCCGATGAGAGCAGGGCAGCGGCAGCGGCAGCAATGCAGGCTCAGTCCCGGCAGTCCCAAGGCCCGATAGACAGGGCCAAACACTCCTCCTCACAAGTTGCAGACAGACTCCAGTGGTAAGGTATCCAGGAGATGGATTTAAAGCCTCCAAGCCCCAACAGAAGCAGGCTGTCCTGAGCGTGTCTGCCTGATGAGAGCAGGGCAGCGGCAGCGGCAGCAATGCAGGCTCAGTCCCGGCAGTCCCAAGGCCCGAAAGACAGGGCCAAACATTCCTCCTCACACGTTGCAGACAGACTCCAGTGGTAAGGTATCCGGGAGATGGATTTAAAGCCTCCAAGCCCCAACAGAAGCAGGCTGCCCCGGGCGTGCCTGCCCGATGAGAGCAGGGCAGCGGCAGCGATGCAGGCTCAGTCCCGGCAGTTGCAAGGCCCGATAGACAGGGCAAAACACTCCTCCTCACACATTGCAGACCGACTCCAGTGGTAAGGTATCCGGGAGATGGATTTAAAGCCTCCAAGCCCCAACAGAAGCAGGCTGCGCCGGGCGTGCCTGCCCGATGAGAGCAGGGCAGTGGCAGCAGCAGCAATGCAGGCTCAGTCCTGGCAGTTCCAAGGCCCGATAGACAGGGCCAAACAATCCTCCTCACACGTTGTAGACAGACTCCAGTGGTAAGGTGTCCGGGAGATGGATTTAAAGCCTCCAAGCCCCAACAGAAGCAGGCTGCCCCGGGCGTGCCTGCCCGATGAGAGCAGGGCAGGGCAGTGGCAGCGGCAGCAGTGCAGGCTCAGTCCCGGCAGTCCCAAGGCCTGATAGACAGGGCCAAACACTCCTCCTCACACTTTGCAGACAGACTCCAGTGGTAAGGTATCCGGGAGATGGATTTAAAGCCTCCAAGCTCCAACAGGAGCAGGCTGCCACGGGCATGCCGGCCTGATGAGAGCAGGGCAGCGTCAGCAGCAGCAATGCAGGCTCAGTCCCGGCAGTCCCAAGGCCCGATAGACAGGGCCAAACACTCCTCCTCACATGTTGCAGACAGACTCCAGCGGTAAGGTATCCGGGAGATGGATTTAAAGCCTCCAAGCCCCAACAGAAGTAGGCTGCCCCGGGCATGCCTGCCCAATGAGAGTAGGGCAGCGGCAGTGATGCAGGCTCAGTCCCGGCAGTCGCAAGGCCTGACAGGGCCAAACACTCCTCCTCACACGTTGCAGTCAGGCTCCAGTGGTAAGGAATCCGGGAGATGGATTTAAAGCCTCCAAGCCCCAACAGAAGCAGGCTGCCACGGGCATGCCTGCCCGATGAGAGCAGGGCAGTGTCAGCAGCAGCAATGCAGGCTCATTCCCGGCAGTCCCAAGACCCGATAGACAGGGCCAAACACTCCTCCTCACAAGTTGCAGACAGACTCCAGCGGTAAGGTATCCAGGAGATGTATTTAAAGCCTCCAAGCCCCAACAGAAGCAGGCTGCCCCGGGCGTGCCTGCCCGATGAGAGCAGGGCAGGGCAGTGACAGCGGCAGCAAAGCAGGCTCAGTCCCGGCAGTCCCAAGGCCCGATAGACAGGGCCAAACACTCCTCCTCACACATTGCAGACAGACTCCAGCGTTAAGGTATCCGGGAGATGGATTTAAAGCCTCCAAGCCCCAACAGAAGCAGACTGCCATGGGCATGCCTGCCTGATGAGAGCAGGGTAGTGTCAGCAGCAGCAATGCAGGCTCATTCCCGGCAGTCCCAAGGCCCGATAGACAGAGCCAAATACTCCTCCTCATACGTTGCAGACAGACTCCAGCGGTAAGGTATCCGGGAGATGGATTTAAAGCCTCCAAGCCCCAACAGAAGCAGGCTGCCCCGGGTGTGCTTGCCCGATGAAAGCAGCAGGGCCGTGACAGCGGCAGCAATGCAGGCTCAGTCCCGGCAGTCCCAAGGCCCGATAGACAGGGCCAAACACTCCTCCTCACACTTTGCAGACAGACTCCAGCAGTAAGGAATCCGGGAGATGGATTTAAAGCCTCCAAGCCCCAACAGAAGCAGGCTGCCCCATGTGTGCCTGCCCGATGAGATCACTGCAGCATCAGCGGCAGCAATGCAGGATCAGTCCCGGCAGTCTCAAGGCCCGATAGACAGGGCCAAACACTCCTCCTCACACGTTGCAGACAGACTCCCTTACAGACCTACTTTTATTAATATGTGAACTATCCTTAAAATAATCTGCCAATTTTTAAAAAGAGTTCCAGGAGTGATTTGGGAAACTACAGACCCGTGAGACTGACGTATGTACTGGGCAAAATGATAGAAGTCATTATAAAGGACAAACTTATTGAATGTGGGGATAATCATGGCTTAATGGCAGAAGCCAATATGGATTTAGCCAATGAAATGGGGGTGGCGGAAGGGTTTTTTCTTTTGGGGGTTCCAAGCTCCGCCGTAACTCCTACCCAAGGGCAAAGACCCTTCCTGTTCTGGCCACTGGGATCTGATCTGCCAGGGGCAGAAACGAAGGGTCCTTTGCCATAATCATGGCTTTTCTTCTGCTCATGGGGGATGGGAAGGGTGTTTGTAATTATCATGGCTGGCAGGCAGTAGGCTGTCAATGGGGAACCTATCCCCCATGAGCTAACAAAGAAGTGAAGCTGTGATCGCAGCAAAGTCCCTTCCTTTCCGCATGCGGAAATCTTCCGCGGGCAAACAGGAAGGGGCTTTTCTTCTTCTGCCCACGAGTGATGGGATCCCTGCGGGCAGCCTGCTGCCTGCCATGCTGCAATTTTTGGTGGAGCCAGGATCTATGTGGCACAAACCTTTCCGAAGCCTCTGTGTCAGAACTAATCTGTTATATAACTAATCTATTATATTTTTTTTAAGGTGTGAATAAACAGAAAGATAAAGGCGAACCGGTTGATTTTCAGAAGGTCTTTGATAAGGTCCCTCATAAGAGACACTTGGGAAAATTAAAAAGTAATGAAATAGGAGGCAATGTACTATTGTGGATTAGGAACTGGTTAAAATATAGAAAAGAGTAGGCCTAAATGGACAATTTTCTCAATAGAGAACAACATTATTCAGAGTTGTTAAAATGTAAGAGGATTGTGAAAAATTGCAAGAGGGCCTTGAAACATTAAGAACATAAGATATGCCATCCTGGGTCAGACCAAGGTCCATCAGTATCCTGTTTCCAACAGTGGCCAATCTAGGTCACAAGTGCCTAGCAGTTTTCCCAAAAGATACAGGTTCCACAATGCTTTTATTGGGACAAGCAGTGAATTTCCTGGGTTCTCTTTAATAATGGTTTATGGACCTTTCCTCCAGGAACTTGTCCAAACCTTTTTTATACCCAACTACACTAACAGCTTTTACTACATAGTCCAGTAACAAAATCCAGAGTTTGATTACGCGTTGAGTGAAAAAATATTTTATCTTATTATTGGGAGACTAGGTGCCCAAATGGCAGATGAAATTTACTGTGGACAAATGCAAAGTAGTGCACTTCGGGAAGAACAACCCAAACTACATTTACATGATGCAAGGTTCCATGTTAGCAATCGCCACTCAGGAAACATATGTGGACTTGTGGATAAATATGTTGATACCTCTGCCCAGTGTGCAGCCACAGCTAAGAAAGCAAATAGAATGCTAAGAATCATAAGGAAAGAAATAGAAAATAAAACAAAGGATATTATAATGCCTCTGTATTGCTCCATGCTGTGACCGTGCCTTGAATATTGTGTGCAATTCTGGTCAGCATGTCTTAAAAAAGGACATAGCATTATTGGAAAAGGTACAGAGAAGAGCCACTAAAATGGTAAAGGGGCTGGAAGGATACCCCTATGAGGAAAGGCTTAAAAGGTTAGGGCTCTTCAACTAGGAAAACAGACGGCTAAAGGGAGATATGATAGAGGTCTATAAAATAATGAATGGAGTGGAAAAGGTAAACACAGTTTAGTTGTGTACTCCTTCAAAAAGTAGAAAGACTAGGGGACATGCAATAAAGTTACAATGTGGCACATTTAAGACTAATAGGAGAAAATATTTTTTTACTCAGCACATAATCAAACTCTGGAATTCATTACCAAAGGATGTAGTAAAAACAGTTAGTATAGCTGGGTTCAAAACAGGTTTGGATGAATTCCTGGAGAAAAGCCCATAAACCATTATTAAAGAGGACTGCGGAAATCCACTTACAGTACCCTGGGACAAGCAGCATGGCATGTGTATACCTTTAGGAATCTGGCAGGTACTTGGACCTGGAATAGCCCCTGTTAGAAATGAGATACTGAGCTTCGTGGACCCTTGGTCAGGCCCATTAAGGCATCTCTTATTTATTGGATAAAAGATACTCAAGACATGCCAGGAAGGTAAAGTTCCTAGGTGAAAGAAATGACTACTTCATGGAGCCAATTAAAGAAGGAGCTATTTTAGACTTTCTCCTTTGTAGAAAACAGGATTTGGTACAAGAACTCATGGTGCTGGGACCCCTTTGCACCAATGGTCAAAATATAATAAAATTTGACTTACTAACTTGAGTTAGTGCACAAAGGAAATCTACTGTGTCAGCATTTAATTTTCAAATGTGAGACTAGGACAAAATCAGGAAAATAGAAGAAAACAAAACGGAGCAGCAGGAAAGGTCAATAGTTTACATCGGACATGGGCATAAAAATACAATCTTGGAAGCTGAAACCGAATATATCCCACATGTTAAGAAAGCTGGAAAGAAGGCCAAATGACAGCCAGCATTGTTAAAAGGTGAGGCGAATGAGAGCCAAACAAAACATCTTTCAAAAAATGGAGAAAGGGGCTAAATGAAGAAAACAGGAAGCAGCATAAGAATTGGCACGTTAAAGGCAAAGCACTGATAAGGAAAGCAAAAAGGGAATTTGAAAAGAAGCTTTCCATAGACAAACTCACAATAAAAACCATTTAAGTTGTAATCGAAGCAAGAAAACATTGAAGAAGCCAGATGGACCATTAGATGATCAAGGGTTAAAAGGGGCACTTAGGGAGGACAAGGCTAAAGGTGAGATACTAAGGCGGTCTTGTGAGATGGACATCCAAAAACAGGCAAATAGATGTGCAAATCAAGGAGACGTCCCCAAGCCATTTTAGAAATTGGCTGTATAAGTGTCTCCAGCATGATGGAGCCATGTCTGGGATCATTCAAGTAAGGCTAGGCATGCATTCCTGATTTCATGTCACCATCCTCCAGCAGTAACATCCATGTGTATTCCTGCTCCAGGGCATGAATAGGCATCAGAAAATATATTATTCTGCCACCAAAATACCTGCAAGGAATAGAGAAGAGAGTCCTCTGATGCAATACTTTTCACAGCAAAAAAGTAATCAGAAGGGAAACATGGGCACTTGTATTCTGGTTGGCACACTGATGCATGTCTCCACTTGCAAAATATCAGGCAGGGATATGCATTCAGCAGGGGATAGATATCCATCTCCTAACCTTTTATCATGGGGATAGCTATATGGCAGGGACTGCCACCATTCATTTTGGGTACCTGGAGAAGTAGCCTAGTAGTTAGGGCCACAGTCTAAGACTAGGGTTCAAATTCCACTGACCCTCCTCATAGCTTTGTGCAAGTCATTTAGTTCTCCATTGTCTCAGGTACAACCTTAGATTGTAAGCTCTCTGGAGACAGGGAGTTACCTCTAGTACCTGATTGTAACTCACTTTGAACTACTACTGGAAAGGCCTGAGTTAAATACAATATCAAGTCAAAATGTGCACATGGAAAGCCATTTTACAGTCATTTTGACCTGTACATCCCAAATTGCACCTAGATGCCATTTCTAAAATATACCTTCATATGAATTCTTTGCTTAAGTCTTTACTGAAGAAGATGCGAGGAAGCTATCCATGTCAGAAAAGATATTTAACAGTGATGTGTTAGAAGAGCTGAATCGACTCTCAGTGACCCTGTACTAAATACATTATGGCAATAATGTATGTTATTTGGTCCTTGATGTACATTATTTTACTGTAGTGCACAATCTGCCACTACAGTGTGTGCTAAACACTAATGAGATATAAAACATCCAAATGCTGGCATTATTTTTCTGCCAGGAGCATCAGGCCTCTAACACAAGGCCGCATTCTTAAAGGGGCTGGTACACATTTTGGAGCACATTCTCCTCCAAATTAAGACCCCTACCCCCAAAAAAGAACCTCAGAACACTTCTCCTTGGCACCCCCTCCCCATCCTTCTACATTCTTCCCCTCCCCCCTCCCATTCCTCCTTTCCTCTCCATCTCTGCAAGACCATCTCAACCTGACCCAAAGACCTCCCCTCCCCCCAGGCCTACCATCAACTGTAATTGTTGGTCCAGCAATCCCAAGCTGTTCCTACCCATTCAAAATCACACCCATAATCCCCTCCTGTTGCTCTCATGGTACTGAGTTGCTACGGGTTATTGAGTCCCATGATAAACTAAGTTGCACTAAAATCCCCACCATAAATCCCAATTCCATAACATGCACATCTGGCCCACAGACATGTCCAAACCAAAAACGGGTCCAATTTAAACCTAATTCTGCACCCATGGTTATAGACTGTGGCGCTGCGTCCCGTATAGGCGGTTGCCTAGAGGTGGCAGCGTGCCATCTAATGTCCCTTTTTATGCTTATGCTCCAGAGCTAAGGCTTCTGGGATTGTAGTTGTGTGCAAATAAGCTAGTCCGAGTGGTTTTAGTGGCAAACACAGGAAATTTATTCTTTTTTGTAGTCTAATCTTTGCAAACAGACTTTCTTTAGAAGTTTGAACAGGACAACACAATATAGAAAATATTTTCTTCCCCCAAAATAAAAGGTATCACAAAACAGTGTTCTGGCAGTGAAAAAGAATAAACTTGCTTCAATCAGGTTATATACAACAAAAGGTATTTCTTTCTTCACATGACACAGTTGGAGCTGTTGCTTACTGGCTCCTATTACCATCTAGCAAAGACATCAGTTCCCTTCAACTGTTCAGGGTTTAAAACAAGGCTTTTTCTTGCTTGTCTGTACTACCAACAGAATAGCTGCTTCTTTAACACATTTACTTCACACTTGAACACTTCTCATAGCTTTAACATTAGCAATTCTCTTTCTCATCCAGATTTTCAGCCCCCAAAATATCAGGACATTTAATTACGTTGGCTCCTGTTTTTTCTATCTTAAAACCGTTGTCCCCTTTTCACTCTGACGTTAGGCATAAAGAGCAATCCATCAAAGAATCAACAGAGTCCTGTTCCACCTCACAGGCTTCCGTTTCCATGTCTTCAGAATCAGAGTCACATGTCTCTGGGTTTAGAACTTGCTCTGGGAATGCAGGCTTAACTTCCTTTAAAAGTTTAAACACCTTTTCCCAATGAGATTTCTCTCCTCTGGGTTTCTAGAATGGCTGCAAGGCTTTTTATCTCTGAATAAATTACTCAAAGGTTCTACCTGTCTCAACTTGCTCCTGGGAACAGTCTTTCTTATGGGCCTTTTAAAAGGTAGAATTTCTCCTTCAGAGTCTTGTAGGACTGCTCCTGTATCTGGGCTATAATCCACGGCTTCCCCAGGACTATCCCTCCTACCTTCAAGTCGTGCTGTAATTTCTTCACAGCAGGGGCTCCTCTCTGAAGTATAGTCTCCTGTATAACAGCTGCTCTGAGAATCTCTCCTGTGTCTGTCCCTAGACACTCTCTGCCTTTCACCCCTGAAGATTCTGTTCTCTTCAGCTTGGTTTGTGAGCTCTCTTTTCAGCCTGCCTGTGGCCAGCTTCCTCAGGCTCTCTCTCTTGGACGGCTTGTGACTGGCTCCATCACTGCTGCTGTGGCAGGCTCTGTTCCCGTGCCCCTTCCTCTCTCTTTCTGGGAGCTTAAATGTGTGTGAGCGTCTTCCCCCTTCTAGCTCCTCCCACAGGTACTTCCTATCTCCACCCTGTATTGCCATGGAGCCTGGGTGTGGTCTGAACTCAGTAGTTCTAGCTGTGTTTTTTTTTCACTGCCTGCAGTTTGATACGTATGCTTTCCCTTGCTCATAGGAAAAAGTTTCATTTCTAGCTATTTTCCCAGGTTCTGCTGCAGCCACAAGACACACCCGCAGTTCCATAATCAGGGACATAGACATTTCTGGCACGGCATGAACAAAGTACTATGGCGTATGAGAGATGGGTATACGCAGCAAATGGCCATGGACATCCCCGCACTCACTGTAATCTGAAAAGATGGGCACTTGCAATCCTGCCCATCTCCACCATATACCGGTGGATGACCACACCTCCTCTGTAAAACTAAGCTGCTCCTTTCAATGACAGTGTTGTGCTGATGCAAACTACACATGAATACTGATAATTGCAAAAATGTTGATGCAAATTAGACTTTATACTAGCTGCATGCCCAGAACACTGCAAAGTAATCTCAGCGCGCTCAAAGATAGTATAAAAGCAGGTAGAAAGTAATATGTTTGTCATGACATACCTTGCATCACAAAATATATGGCGATTGAAGAATTCCTTATATATTCTTGCATTGGTCATCTCTGAAAACAGTCTGTACAATGCTAAGTATGGACCAGAAAAAATCAGAAAAGGTTCTCTATAGCTAAATGTCAAAACATATCCCTGTCAATAATAAGGGGAATGTTGAATGTTCTCATTATGAGGGTCCCTTATTATCGACAGGGATATGTTTTGACATTTAGCTATAGAGAACCTTTTCTGATTTTTTTCTGTCTGATCACACTGGCACCTGATGACACTGTAGTCATCCCTATGGGCCAGGTACTTGCCAGGCATTCATGTACCCCCAGAATTGTGGATGACCATACCAGATCCTCCCTTGCAACACTCAGACTGCACACACACTCTCATACTTCTGCTAAAAAGATGCCCTGCACCTATCAAGAACAGCTGAACTGCATTTCTCACCCAAATAAGAATCTTTTCCATACTCATTCACATACTATCCCTAAATCAACAGTCCCATTTTTCAGAACATTGAAATTGTTAGGGAACCCTAGATTAGCTCCTTTAGCACAAATAACAAATGTCAGCATAGCCAGAATAAACACTATTGTTCTTCTTAATATTTCTGTAGGAGTGTTTATTAATGTTTCTTTACCTTACAACCTTCCCTCACCTCTGCTTTCTGTTCTTTAAAGCTGCATCTTGTGTTTTTCCAGACTGCAGACACGACAGTTCAAAACATAATTGCCACAATCATTCTTCAATATGGGATGTATTGAAGAGCAGAGCAGAATATTTGCTAAGTCCTGACCTTATTCCACAGTAATAAGGAGGATGTCTGCAGGAAACACTGAAAACACATGCAGGCCTTTCCTGAATATGCTTTATACATCTCTGCGGCTGACTACACCCCCATTCCACCCTGCTCTGAGATTCCCATGCTAGCTCCGTAGACGTGCAGGACCACCGGGGTTTCAGAATATGGTCTTAGACGTTTTCACTAGAGAAAGGTATATGGCGTATGTCCAAACTGCTTATTCGTGTTATGGAATGACCTCTATAGTGTTTTTACCATGGACTTATCTTTTAAAATTGCCTTTCTGTATATTTAAAAATACTGTAGCTCAGTGGGTCCAGTATAAGGCCATGTCAAAATTTACTCACTTTCTGGAGTGTCTAACTGTAGTTGCAGTTCAACTATTATTTGCTCTCTATCTAGTCACCTTGAAGGAATTTTTGGGAAGCCCTTACCTGGATAAATGCCTATTAACTGCCTAGAAACTAGCCAACTGTTACCCTGCTAAAAGTATGCATAGGGATTAACACTGCATGTAGTTTTGACATTCCTCGGGCCATGTTTAAGTTCAGGAGAGGTCAATAATGCAGATAAATCACATTTTCAAATCTGCATGCTTGTTTTTCAAAGGAAAAAGTACCCACAAAAATAAGTTGTATATCTCCGTGGGGTACTTTTTACTGGAATAATTTTTGAAAAGAAATTATTCTTATTCTTTCTCTTTGGGAATTACTGCATGACTAGATGGCTAGAGATGGAGGACAGAAAGACAGACAGACTGACCCTTGAAAATAGGCTGCAATGCAAAACATGCCTAGAAAAATATCACAGACCAATAACTTGTATTAAGCCACCCCTCACTCAAAGAAAGGTTCTTGCACTAACCTCATCCTGACATGACTCTTTTAATAAAAAAACAAAAGTTCATCGCTATCTTAAAATATAGTTTTGAAAATAAAGCTCAGAATGCTTATAATGTTTGGAAATAATCAGAGGCTGACAAGCACTGAGGAATTAAGTCCCTTATGTTTGTATAGTAGCTGGCAAATCAGGACATTGCCAACCTCACGCGGCATGCCAATAAACTCCAACCCTGGCTTCCAGGCACTCCTGCATCCCCAAAGAATGGGTGATTTATTTTAGCCTCTGCTTGCTCCATCTCAACTGTTGTTTGAAAATTAATTGCCAATTTCTGCTATCCAGGGCACATGGGAAGATGTTGCTGCACACAGGAGACAAACAAGTGTGGCTTGATTCCAGATTCTCTTGTTTTTTTTCCCCTCGGCTCTCATTCACTCAATTGAACTCTTTACATAAAATGTAAAAGTGTAACAAAGGCCATGTTTTATGTTATGCTCAGCATTGCATAATGCCTAATTATATTAAAAGCGAGGAAGACAGTGCTGCTTCACAGAGGGTCAGAGGGGTGGGGCAGACACTTTTTTCCTTCTTTCGTGCGGGTATTGTAGTTTGTTACGTAGCTCTGGATGTGCACACTGTACACCATAGTGTATATCCTAATAATGAAATTTGCAGCTCCTCTGGATCCATCACTTAGCGTTAATTATGATTGAAACAATGATGCTTTAATAAAACCTAAATAACGCAGATTAATCAGCTGCTTTGCAGGCAAGCACTTCTCAGCATCCCTGGGGTCTCTGGCAGCAAATTGTAGTAATGATGTTGTTTTGCAGCGTGCAATTCTTTCAACTGTAAATACCTGAATTGATTATCTGGGAGCCCCGGTCTCAGTGTAAGGTTGTTTTGCTTTGTTTGATATTATGTTAGGTATCCTGGGCGGCACAGGGAGGGAGCTGTATCCACAACAGTGTCACCTTGGGATTCTCAAGTATGGTAATTTGGAATGAATTCTTTGTTGCTGTAAATTGCAAACAGAACAACCACGGGCTGCTCCTGGATCTATAAATATGTATGGTTCACCCCGCCGGTGATCCTACTGCGAGAGATGGATCAAAGCATATTAGCACCTGTCAAGGAAATTTGATAGGTCATTTCATTTCTAAATTTTTTTCCCGTCTCTTTTGTGTTGTGACACAGTCACCCAATTCACACTTTCATTTTCCTTACACGGACAGCAATTGAGGATGCAGAATGTGGTGACAGAATTTCTGGGTTAGGAGCAAAAAGCTCTGCCCACTAGATTACATCATTGAATGATTTATCTGGTAGTGTTCGCAGGACGAGTATGTATGAGTCAACTGGCATGGTTTAGCAACAAGGGTCCTGAACTGTGCAAACTTGACTACAGCTCACATGCTACTGTCTCTCTAGGCTGACAAAACAGCTTAATCCTTGAAGTGAAAGTGGCATGCTGTCTGCTTCCTGTCCTTTACTAAGAAATATGGATTACAAAAATCCAGAAACCTTTGAAATGGAAATAACTATAAGTTCAAAAGTGAATGCTAGTAGAGAAGGGCAACCAAAATGATAAAGGGATTGGCATGACTCTCCTGTGAGGAAAGGTTGAAGAGGATTGGGCTCTTCAGCTTGGAGAAGAGATGGTTCAGGGGAGATATAATGGAGGACTATAAAATCTTGAATGGTATGGAATGAGTGAACGCACATTCATTGTTTACTCTTTCAAAATGTACAAGGACTAGGGGACACACCATAAAGCTACATAGTATATTTAAAACAGGTAGGAGAAGGGGAGATCACGTGATGCGGTGAGCCTGAGCAGACGTGGGTAGCTCGAGCTCCGGGCCCATCTTCCCCCTAACGTTCTATTTGTACCGTGATCTGCACTGCCTTGGGGCTCAACCGGGACTTAGTGTGCTGTTTCCTCCCCCAAACAGTCTCCGGTGCCCTACATAGCCGAATGGCGGCGACAGCGAAGGTGGGACGTCGAGATAAGGACCGGGCAGTAAGTACCGTAAAGATGGCCGAGTCTCCATTGAAGCACGGCGTGGCGGCTTCCCCGACATTGACGGAAGAAATTACCACCGCGGTGACTGCTGCACTCTCCACGCAGTTCGACGCGCTGCATGCTAAGATGGATACGTTGCAAAGCTCTTTGAGCTCCATGGGCTCCCGGGTACAGGAGGCCGAAACCCGTCTCTCCAGAGCCGAGGACGACCTGGAACAACTGCGGCGCGAGCTAACCACCGTACAGCAGGCCTCTCTAGCACAAGCGTTGAAGCTAGATGACCTTGAGAACCGCTCGCGCCGCAACAACCTGCGGTTCTTGGGCATACCCGAAGCTGTTCCTGATAAAGATCTGCGGCAGTGCATTGAGAACCTCTCTGCCTCCTTGCACGATGGGGTCAACCTACCCGGGCCCACGATAGTTGAACGAGCACATCGGCTGGGGCCCCGGCCACTAGAGGGAGATCGCCGGCCTCGTGTGGTTTTGGCCCGCTACTTAAGCTATCCCCATAAAGACACCATCCTACGAATAGCTAAGCAAAAAGGAGTTGTTGAATGGGAGACAGCCCGGATCCGAATTACACAAGATTATTCGGCGGCTTTAAGCCTTCGCCGCAAAGCCTATGCTCAGATATGCCAGCGGTTGATTGAAGCCAAAATCCGCTTTACTGTGCAATACCCGGCCCGCTTGCGTGTGCTCTCCCAGGGCACTTACCGGGTGTTTGATTCTGCCGAGGAGGCACGTCCCTACGTAGAGCAGCTGTTGACAGCAAGATCCTCAGGCCCCGGAGAATGAGGTCTGCCCTCAAGATGCAGAGGTGTCTGGCTCCGCAGCCTCCCTTGCGGGGGGCGCGATGGAGGCTGCTTGCTATTTCCCGGGCAGTTGGGAGACCTTTTTCCCAAGGCGTGTAACCCTATACTGTCTTCAATTTCCCAGCGTTGGGGGAGCTGTAGCGGCTGTGTTCTTTCCCCCTGTTTGGATTGCTGCCTTCCGCTGCTGGCTGGTGCTCGAAATCTCGCTCCCTTGCACGGACCTTGGGACTGTACCACTGGTGATTTGCTCCGGTCTGGAGACTGTGAGGTCTGTTGGTCCCGGGACTCCCGGCAAGCAGTCATTGAGAGGAGCCCGCACCGTTATGCCTCAGGGGACAGGTGGACGCTGGCCCCCCCCTTAACTTTATATGTGTAGCTATGTAAATGGATGGATAAGTGCTTTTAGATATAGCTTCCACTATGTTAAAGAAAGGGAACGGAGGGGGTGAGAACGTTGATGCCTTCACGGTTTGTTGCTGTGTTCTGAAATTGCTGGGGGGTTCGGAGGGGAGCGGGATGGGTATGGGTTTTTTATTTTGTAAATTGTGGCGGCATTGTTTTGGATAATGTCCTCCCGGGAGGGGGGAAAAAAAAAACAAAACAAAAAAAAAAACAATAACAGGGGAGCTCCGGCAGTGTATGTAGGCCTTGTTGTAGGGGGAGGTGGGTCCCACGCAATTCCTACGTGACTCCCGTAGGGAGTGGTGGTGGATGGAAACCCAGAGGGGAGGTAAGAAGGGGGGGGTCAGGGGATGGGGGAGGGGGGGAAGGGAGGGGGATGGGAGGGTGAATAAGGGCGGAGGGCGGGTAGGGGTTTGGGTATTGCGGGGAGCACAACGATTGCTTTTCTTGCCTATCTGGCTATGCTTGTGGAGTATTCAGTTGCTGGGCGGGGACCTCAGGCTGGGAAGGTCTCTGTCATATTTTTTGGTTAAACCTTTTTCAGTGCCAGTAATTACTCACTATCCCCCCTGAAGGTTACCTCCTGGAACGTATGCGGGATAGGTAACCCGATTAAACGCTTTAAGGTGTTACAGGCCCTAGCCCGCCTGCATTGCGACATCGCCATGTTGCAAGAAACCCACCAGACGGCCGAGGAACATGCTAAATTACAGCAGACATGGGTGGGACAGAGCTGGGGGGCCCCTGCCAAGGGCAAAAAGGGTGGAGTGGTCATTCTGATCAATAGAAGGGTTCGCTTTGAGTTGGAGCGGGAGTGCGCTGATCCAGAGGGCCGGTATCTTGTGTTATATGGCCGCTTAGAGGGGCGGCCGGTCATACTGGGTAATGTATACAGCCCCAATGTGCTAGACCGGGCGTTTTATGTCCGACTGGCTTCCCATGTGGAACAGCTCCCTGAAGCCCCGCTGATACTAGCTGGAGACCTAAATTGGGTGTTCGATATCGAGATGGATACGTCGAGTGGGGGGGGAGATCGGATGCGTGTATCTACTGCTAGGATGCTGCGTGGTCTGGGAGCCCGTCTGGGACTCGTTGACCCTTGGCGCCTCTTACATCCAACTGAGAAAGATTTCACCCATCAATCTAGAGCGCATGGGACTTGTGCTCGCATAGATTATGTACTGGTTTCGGAACGGCTATTTGCGCAAGTTGAAGAGGCGCAGATCGGCCCTAGTGCAATATCAGATCATGCTCCAGTATGGGTGGATTTGAAATGGGGAGATCTGGTAATGCCCCCTAGACTTTGGCGGTTCCCCCTGGGGTTATATTATGACTCGGCGTTTCCTGCTTACCTTCGACAATGCTGGCAGGACTTTGCCGTTTGTAATGCACAACATACTGAAGACCCAGAGTTGTTTTGGGAAACTGCCAAGGCTGTTTTGCGGGGCGACATTATTTCATATGTGGCGCGGAAGCGTAAATTGTTGACATCGCAGATCCTTCAATTAGAGAAACAAGTCGTGCGAGCTCGTAGGCGGTGTGCGGGCAACCCCACAGCCAGTAATAAGCGACAATTGTGGGAGCTGCAAGTCACTTTGAATGAACTGCTTCACCAAAGAGCCAAAAAATCCCATCTTTACTATAGACATCAACTTTATCGATTCGGCGACAAGCCGGGGCGATTGCTGGCCCGGTGTTTACGGGGGAAACAGGGCTCCCGGTCGGTAGCGGCGCTACGTGACGAACAGGGGCATTTGCATAACGATAGTGCCGCTATTGCTAAGCTGTTTCGCTCCTTTTTTCAACAACTTTACGCCCGGCGGGAGGGGGCCCCTACTACCATGAGGGACTACCTCCGTACCCTTCAATTGCCTCAAGTAACGCTAGCTCAACGGGCGCTCTTGGACGCCCCGGTAACTATTGACGAAGTTTGTCGTGTTATTCAGACGGCTAGCTGTTCCAAAGCGCCCGGACCAGATGGGTTTGGGGCAGAATTTTACAAACTTCTGGGAGATTCAGTGCCTCCCACCTTAGTAGCCCTTTACCATTACCGGGTGGCCCAAGGACATTTTGGTCGGAGCGCCAATCATGCACTTCTTACTTTATTTCTGAAGCCGGGCAAGAACCCTACTCAAGCAGCATCCTATCGGCCGATCTCTTTATTGAATTTTGATGCAAAGATTTTGGCAAAGGTCTTAGCTGATCGCCTTGCCTCCGTTTTGGGAGACTTGGTGCACGAGTCCCAGGTTGGTTTTGTTAAAGGCCGTTACGCAGTACGGAACCTGCGTCGCATTTTAGCCTCTCTTGAATGGGTGCGACAGCGGAATCTTCCGTCCCTGATTATCAGCTTTGATGCCGAAAAGGCTTTCGACCAAGTGCATTGGGACTATCTCAAATGTTTATTACCGTGTTATGGGTTGGGAGCCCCCTTTTGCAAGATGGTGGATTTGCTCTACGCGGCCCCGACGGCGGGGGTCCTGTGTAATGGGGTGGTCTCGGATGCATTCTGTCTGGAGCGGGGTACCCGTCAGGGTTGTCCACTATCTCCCCTTCTTTTTGTGTTAACCTTGGATCCGTTGATCCGGCGGATCGAAAGCTTGCAGACCATTTGTGGGGTGCAGATTGGGGCTCATGGTTTCAAGGTGGCTGCTTTTGCTGATGATCTCCTTGTCCACCTTACATCCCCTCAGCAGTCCCTGCCTCAGCTGCTCGATGAGCTCTCACTCTATGGTACCTTCGCAGGGTTACGCATTAATATGTCTAAATCAGAGGCCTTGGATGTGGGGGGCACCCTGCAAGAAAGTTGGCCGGACCCCTTCCCTCTTCGTTGGGCCGATAATTCCCTCGTCTATCTAGGTATCTTATTAACCAGGAAACCTACGTTGTTATATCCCATGAACTTTGAACGAATGTTTCTCAAGGTCCGCTGGCAGTTGCAGGCTTGGGCACCCCTCCCTTTGTCTCTTCTGGGCCGAGTGGCTGCTTTAGGGATGGTGATCCTTCCGCGTGTGCTCTACTGGTTGCAAACTCTCCCAGTTTGGCTTCTGCGACGGGATGTATCGCGCTTGGAGAAGGAGATCCGGAGGTTCCTTTGGAAGGGGTCTAAGGCCCGAATAGGGCTCGCTAGATTGCGCGGGGGCTGGCGATCCGGAGGGGTGGGAGTCCCAGACCTGTGGAAATATGCCTTGGCCTGCCAGGCTAGACACTTGAGTGACTGGTTGGGCGATAGTGAGATTTATACCCCTCGTGGATTAGAGGCAGCCTTTGTTGCCCCCTACTCCTTGGAAGCCGTGTTACACTTGCGCACGGCGATCCTGCCTGCCCGGATAACAAGCAGTATTTTGCTAAAGGCGGCTCGGTATACCTGGCAACAGCTCAATAAGTATTGGGGTAGTGACCCTATGACTTCTAGCTGGCTTTCCATACAGGGTAACACTTGCTTTCCACCGGGCCTTGATTCGGCTCCTTACCGACACTGGGGAGGATTGGGCATACGGCGTTTAGGGAATTTATTGACTGCTGATGGCAGTTGCAAGTCGCTGGATGCACTTTGTACGGAATATGATCTGTGTCCGGGTAGGTATACCTTTGCTTATATGCAGGTCTCTCATTATATCAGTTCTCTGCCACAACGTGAACTCCACTCGGAGTACTCTGTGCGGATCTTAGAGTTTTTCGCTCTGGGCGATGATTGCCCACCAACTATTGCAGCTTTGAAGAGACGGCTAGATTGCCTTGCTTCTCCACCGGATTACACTATACTGGAGGGTCTCTGGGCGAAGGACCTAGGACGGGACATACCCCTGGGCACAGTTCGGGCGGCTCTAGGTCGGATTGCCTGCTTAGTAGAGGGTGCCCGCTGGCGGGAGATACAGCTCAAATGCATACATCGGGCTTACTTTTCCCCGAGGCGAGCACTGCGTAGCCACTTGACTTTGAATGGCGGATGTCCCAAGTGTCTTTGTCCTCTTGCAGACCTGGGTCATATGTGGTGGGGTTGTCCCTCTATACGTGGCTATTGGCATAAAATTGGGACGTTTATGGCCGGCCTTCTGGATCAGCGTATTTGTTTTACTGAGATGCTGGTAGTATTTGATTGGTTGGGACCACTTCACCCTAAGGGCAGATGGGCACGGCTGCTGCTGCGCAAAGCCTGTGTGGTGGGTAAGGGGCCTTTACTGCGCCGTTGGCGTGAACCTGTGGCTCCAGCGTTCACTGAATGGCGAAATAGCTTTCATCAATTCATGCTCATGGAACGACATAGTACCTTGGGGCAACCCCAGCGATGGGCTCACTTTTTGTTACTCTGGATGCCCTACATTAGCCAATTGGGACCTAAAGCCCGGAGTGAGGCTTTGAGGGTTGGATAGTGAGTGTTACGGATTACTGTTACTCCCTATTTCTTATTGTGCTGTGCTTCCAGGGATGGGTGGGAGGGGGGGGGAGGGGTTTAGAGTTTTGATAAGATTGTATTCTATTGTTCCCTGTGTTGGTACCCAAGGTGGTGGACCAGATACAGCCCCACCTGGGTTAGATTTTCCTTCTGTTATCTGTCTGATGGACAACCTATCAGTCTGGCTGTGTGTAAAATTCTATATACCTTGAATAAACAGAATTTTGAAAAAAAAAAAACAGGTAGGAGAAAATAGCTTTCTCTCAAGCTTTGGAACTCATTGCAGGAGGATGTGGTAAAAACAGGTAGTGTAGCTGGGTTTAAAAACGGTCTGGTCAATCTCCTAAAGGAAATGTCCATAAGACCTAGAGGAAACCACTGCTTATTTCGGAGGAGCTTGGAAATGGCTACTTCAGGGATATGTCACGTACTTGTGACCTGGACTAGCTACTGTTGGAAACAAGGCTTGAACCTGTTGTGTGACCCAGTATGGCAGTTCTTATGTTCATTACAGTCAGTCGTGTTTTGCTGACTGGGTGGGTGGGAAGTATATACATAGTGCAGCATTCCATAGGTAGTAACGATGGTTCGGAGTGCTGGGGGTGTATAAGTACAGCAGAGTTGCAGAGGCATGTGTGTGTGTATAAATGAGTGGGTGGTCTTTGGGTGAGGCTGAAATGGCATTGATGCATTATTTCATAGCTGAATTGTTCATCTGAGTTTGTCTCTGCTAGTCCCCCCTCCCATTCACACCCCCATCACTATCCTTTTCATTCTCCCTCCTCCCTTGTACTCGCGCCCTCTACCCCTTCCTGTCATTCCTCCTTGCCTTCCTACTCCAGACAAACTCTCTCTCACCTTGCTTATGTTGCCTTGTTTGGGACCTTGCCGGCAGCTCATCTCAGCACCACTGCAGGAAGCCCTCTTCCATTTCAGTGGGTGAGAAGTGGGATCACCCTGGTACATGAGAATTATTCCACCATCCCATAGAACCTAGGGTTCCTCCAGCACCAGTGAATTTCTTCCCATTTGCACAAACATGCTGAGAGAGACACAGTCATACCCTTCCTAATAGCCACTATTGCTCTAATAAAATTCTCCTAATATTAAGAGGGGAAAGCATATAGAGCATGATTCATGGAATTCTTTCCAATATGTGTGTGTGTGTGCCTGTTTCTGTGCACGCCTCTGTTTATATCTGCATTGCTTTTGTGTGTGTGTGTGTGTATCTTGGGAATGTGATGTCTGTATGAGTATGTGTGTGAGTGAATATATCTTTGTTCTGTATGTATCTTTTTTCTTGTATATGAATCTTTATTTTGTTTGTGTGTGTGTATGTATGTACAGTATATATCTGTATTTATAGGTTGATATGTCTGTGCGTGTTTGTATGAACATGCATGTGTTTATGACTGCATATGTGTTTGTATGTGAGTCTGCATTCTTGCATGTGTGTGTGTGAATTTATTTATTTATTTAACATCATTTCTATACCGCCTTCTCCTTCAATCAAGGCGGTGTATGCTTGTATGTGTGTGTCTGTGTGTACGTTTGTTCTCTGTGTGTCTGTGATCGGGAGAGGAGATGAGAAGAGAGGGCTGTTTGACAGTTGCAATAGTGTAATTGCTATGTTACTGTGAATTAATGTTAGTGGGCTGCAGCTGCTATAACTGCTCTTTTTAGAGAAATGCATTAAGACTTTTTTTTCTGTAAGTTCGGGATTCGTTTTTCTTCCGTCTCTCATCACACACAGAAACCAAACGTGTACAGCACAGGAAGTTCTCCCAGCAGACTTCCTCCCTTTCTGTGACGAGAGGAACATTCCACTGCTCCATCCCCGTAGCCTTCCCATTGGCTGGATCCTACCCGGCAGTCTCTGATGCTAATTATATTGGAAGCAGGCAGAGCAGGCTTGCTCTCACAGGGGGGAGGATTAGAGAATTGCAGATACCACTGCTACTTCTGTTTACCATTTGTATAACGCTACAAGGCATCTGCATCACTGTACATCTACATTGAAGAAGCGGGGTTTAAACTCTAAAAAATGTCCAAAAATATTAGATTTCCTTCTAGCTTCCAGACATTAATATAAAAATCAGTAGAATCATGAAAAAACTAGACAGTTATCAGTTCTACCCTCCCAAAGGGTGAGCACATCTTACAGCTACCCCCTAAACTTTGGATCCTGGTATGTTCCTAGCTTGTCAGTTCCTTAATGTAACCCTGGCCATGACAACGCATATTAGCTGACTGTACAGATAGCAACTAATAAGGGGCTAATACAGAAATGTTGCATTATGCTCTTCCGCGGTATTTTGTTGGCAATTTTCCTGCACTAGTCTTGCTCTCTGATGTAGAAAGCAAAGTAGTGCAGAAAAATTGCAGCAAAACCACTACATTAAAGAACAGTGCAGTGAGCATACTAATCGTGTACAAAATAATGAATATAGTTAATCGTGCCTGATGAAAAAAAAAAAACGCACTGAAACTTAGCATAACATTTTACTTTTATTTTAAAGCTGGATCTTTTTGCTAGTTTCAAGTAGGTATAAGGACGCAACGAGAGCCAAAAGATCATCTGAGGTGAAGCCAGCCACTTCACAGATGAACAGAGCCCCCCCCCCCCCCCAAATCATACCCCTCTAATACCCAGTGATCCAGTGGTCCCTACCCCCACCTTCCCTGAACCTAGTAAATTCCCTGGTGTTCTAGTGGCACCTAGGCCCCACCCCACCCCCAAACCAAAGAAATGCCATGGTGGACTAACGACCCCTACTTCTCACCCTCTGGAACTTCCCGGTAAGGCCTGTCCCCCTGTTATCTTAAAAGCTGGGGGTGGGAGTGATGCCCACATGTTACCACCCCCACATCACCATATTGAAAAATGATGGTACCAGGCCCAGTGTGGTGCATCCTGGGATGAACTGAGTGAGATTGGTCTGCCATATAAGGCATGGGATGCATGCATAGGATAGCTGATCCTTTGTCATGCATCCCAGGATGGGGGGGGGGGGGTCACTCTGTCATATAAGGAATTTTTATTTTATATGGCAGTCTGATTCTGCCCATTGCATAACAGGATGTACTACATGGGTCCAGACACACCATATATCAAGATGGCAGGACAAGGATGGAAGCTTGTGGGCATCGCACCCCCCTCCCCAACTTTTAAGGATGGGCAGAAGTTATTCAAGGGTTTAGGAGGGGTGGAGAATAGAGGTCACTAGGCAATCAGGGCATTTCCTGGATTTGGTGGGGTGAGGAGTAGGAGGCAATGAGCCATCAGATAATTTTGTTAGTTGAGGGGTTCAGAGGAAATAAGGGGGGACTATGATCAAAGGGTTAGTCTTGACACTTCACTTCAGATGACTTTTTTTGTGAAGCAAACCAGGATGTCCACAGGTGACAGACTTAATACAGGTCCCTGTGTGCATGGGTTTAGCTTGCTCCCCTTGGTTAGCGCTGACGTTATGTACATGGTAGATTTTCATACTGTTTGCTTACAGCATTACTGTGCAAAAGGTCAGCGTTAAACTTGCAGTAGGAACCCCCATGCTAGAGTTTTAGGGCTGGGTTCTGGTGCATCCGCCCATAAGAAGGCAGTACGGTTCAGTCAGTAGCTTTCACAATAGAAATGACAACAAAGAAAATGAAATTATACATATGAAGTAAATAATAGAATTTGAAAATGTACAGAGAAGAGCCGCCAAAATGATAAAGAGGATTGGGGCTTTTCATCTTGGAAAAGAGACAGCTGAGGGGAGATATGATAAAGGTCTATAAAATAATGAATGGAGTGGACTGGGTAAATGTAGATTGGTTGTTTGCTCCTTCAAAATGTAGAAAGACTAGGGGGGCATGCAATGAAGCTACAATGTAGCACATTTTGGACTAATCAAAGGAAATATTTTTTTTCACTCATTGTGTAATCAAACTCTGGAATTTGTTACCAGAGGAGGTAGTAAAAGCTGTTAACGTAGCTGGGTTTAAAAGAGATTTGGATAAGTTCCTGGAGGAAAAGTCCATAAACCATTATTATTAAAGAGGGCCAGGGAAATCCTCTGCTTACCCTGGGATAAGCAACATGAACTCCGTCTACCTTTTTAGGAACCTGACAGATACTTGTGATCTGGATTGGCTGCTGTTGGCAATAGGATACTGGTCTTGATGGACCATTGGTGAGACCCAGTATGGTATATCTTATGTTCTTAAAAAAATAAAATGCAGTATATCACAGCTAGAAAATTATTTGAAATCTTTGTGTGTGAATATTATGTTGCATGTTTTATGTGTTGTGCATGTGTTGTGTATGTAGGGGATAGAGGATGGTGCTGGGGCATTTACAAAAGATAGTTTTGGGGATTGGTAACACTTGTCAGGAATTTTCGGAGTGGGTGTAGTTGCAGAATGGTGGGGCAGTTTTGAGGGGTGGGTCATTTTCATGGCAGAGTTTTTAGAGTGAAACAGTTGCAGGAAGATATGTTTGCTGGGTGGGGCAGTTTGCATGTAAGTGGGGCAGTTGCAGGGGAATAGTTTTGGGGTGTGTGGCAATTGTGGGTGTTAGTTTTTCAGAGTGGAGGCATTTTGTGGGTTAGGAAAGATGTAGGCACATTTGGTGAGGCAGTCAGTCTATTGCAGGGACAGTATTTGGAGGTGGGGCATTTTGCAGGTTAGTGGGGCACTTTGGGGGATATTTTTAGGGGTAGAGCAGTTTGTGGGGAGGTAAGTCAGTTGAGAGGGAGTGTTTATTAGAAGTAGGGGCAGGGTGTAAGTTGGTAGGGTAGTTGTGAGGGAGTGGTTTTAGGAGTGAGGCAATTCTGGGACAGCAGTTTTTAGGAATGTGGCAATTCTTGAGGTGGTGAGGGAGATGTTGGTGGCATTTAGGGAGGTGGTAGGGCAGTTGTGGGTGATATTTTTTTAGAGGTGGGGCAGTTTGTGATAGGACAGTTGTGAGGAACTGAATTTACGGATAGGGCAAAGTGCATTGTGGGGCAGTTGCAACATGATAGTTTTTGGGAGTGGGGCAGTTTGCAGGGATGGATTATTTGCAAGGGGTAATATTGGGAAATGGGGCAGTTTGCAAGGTGGTGAGGCAGCTGTGGGAAGTTGTTTATTGGGGAGGGATAATTTGTATGTGGTGGGGCAGTTGTGGGGGTGTAGTTCCTGGGGGTAAGGCAGACTGCAGGCTTATGAGGCAGCTGCAGAAGGTTGTTCTTGGGTTTGGAATAGTTAGCGGTATGGTAGGGTAGTGGTGGGGATGCAGTTGGTTAGGGTTAGAGCAGTTTTCAGGGCGGTGATGCAGTTGTGAGGGGTATTTTTTCATGGTGGCAGCATTTGCCAAGTTGGTAGGGCAATTGAGAGAGAGATTTTTGAGGTGTGAGGGAAGAGTATAGGAGTCATGGAGCAATTGGAGGGAATCTGTTGGTGGTGGGAGAGGTTTGGTGTTGAGAGAGAAAATAAAAGGGAGAGGGAGTTTGAAAGAGCAATTCCCTAACTTCTGTGTTTTACTGTTTGTTATATTTATATTCAGTGGAAGCTGAAAATATTTTCTCCCATAGAAATACATTGGGCTAGCTTTTTTGTTTTTTTTTGGGGGGGGGAGCTGCTTATTTCTATGGAACCCAGTCCAATTTGGCCCATTTTTTAACTCTAGGTATCTTTTAACCTGTTTTTCCCACATCCCATGTTTCATCCCTCTCTGCTAAATTTTCAGAGAGTTATTTTGCCTCCAGACAGACAGGTGGACATTCTCAACCTCTCTTGTATAATTCTTTCTAGCTTCCATTGCGTTGGAAAAAAGAATAATAATCATAATAACAACATGCAGAGATTGAACTAGACTGATATTAATAACCTATGTACCGCTGAGTGTACAATGATGCAAAGATTTTGACTGTGGACTGCACTAGTACAGAATGAGTCACTCAAACATTTTGTCCTGATTGTTTCTGGGATTTTAAAAATGACAAGACTCTTGAATTACAAATTCTGCCTTTATGATTGCTGTAATTCAGGTTACAAAAAACTAGCCAAGACAGCTTTATATTGGCTTTTCTATTCATGTCTTATAGATCCACCAAATAAAAGCTATTCTTCATAAACAACACAGGTGAAAAGTGCATCATTTCCGGCACACAGTAGAATAAAAGCAACTCTGTAGCCTATATTGCGTAGCGTTTCAGCTCACAATTACAGTAGATACTCCCCTGCCCCCAGCTTGTACCTGAGGTAATAGAGGGTTAAGTGATTTGCCCACAGCCTCAAGGAGTGTCAGTGGGATTCAAACCCCCATCGCTGTGGTTATAGACCACTACTCTAGTCACTAGGTTACTCCTCTGTTTAGTGGGGCAGTGAGCAGTATGCTATCTAGACGAAGTCATTTGTATACTTTTAACCGGCTATTCAGCAGGACTTATCTAGATAAGTTCATCGCTGTATATATGCAATTAACATTATCTGGAAAACTTTAAAACAATCCTCCAGTGCGACCAAATGTATCCACCTAAATTAAGATGAACCCATATATCAGAGCTGTCTGATCAAACTATACCCATGCTCTTGGTCCATTTTCAGCTGTACCTCTATTTGTCCAGTTAAACTTTGTTACTGAAAATTTTACTCTGGGGGTGGGTATAAACGTGATTTTTAAACTCCAAAGATTCATCTAGGGTAACTCCCAAACTCCCCAGATACATCTTCTGAAAATTAACCACTCTGAGTCTAAGATTTAGAATGCTAACTCACAATTTTTTTAAATTTGTCAATATGTAAGTCAGGTGAAGATGACTATTTAAAGAAGGGTCTTGCAAGTGGGATAATTGTATGTTGCATGTTCATATTTGTACTGACCTACAAGTGCATTCATTCTGCTCCTCCTCATTACCTCTCCTCTTATCTCTCCTTGCACCATCCTTGGGAACTTCACTCATCAGACAAATCCCTTTTTTCTATTTCACTGCTAACTCCAGAATTCATTCATTCCACCTTTCTGTACATATGCCTGGAACAAACTATTGGCGTCAATACATTGGATTCCATCTCTGCTCCTATTCAAATCCAGACAAAAAAAACCCCCATCTCTTTGAGGCTAGTTTTGGATCCTGATCTGTTTATTCTCCTGTTTACCACCCATGTGTGTTATAAGCATTCCCCCTTAATTTTTCCCTAGTGCCTTGTTTGTTGTAATTGTCTGCCTGTTGTGTTTGTCCTGAATAGATTGTAAGCTCTATTGAGCACAGACTGTTTCTTATATACAATTGTGATCAACATCATTAGCACCGTTGCAATTTAGATATGTTGTGTACAATATCTTGAGAAATAATTAGAAATATTCCAACTGTATATCATAAACTTTTAATAGATTGTTCAAAGTTATACAACAAAAAATGATGTCTTTGCAACATAATCATTTCTGAGGAAAAGAAATATGGCCTGGACAGGATTAATGGCACCCTTCACAAATATTTGGTTGCACAACCCTTGGCAGTGATGACAGCCTCCAAATGGTTCTTGTAGCCATCTATAAGTTTCGTATATCTGTCTGCTGGTAGTTTCTCCCACTCTTCAGCTACAAGAAGGGTGTTGGGGCAAAGATCAGGTGTGCCTTTTTAAGTCTATCTTTGAGTAGTGGGGTCCTCCTTGACCTTTGCTCATGAAGTCCTTCTTTGTTTAGTGTGCAGTGTATGGTGCTGTTGAAATCACCACTCCAGATTGCTCCAGGTCATCCTTAAGATCGTTGAATGTTGTTCATGGTGTTTTTCCAACAGTTAACACTAACCTTTGAAGACTTCTTGGATTAATTTTTCTTTTCCCATCACATCCTGGGAGGTTCTTGTAAACTGTAGACACATGAATCCTAAGGTCTTTGGAGATGGCCTTGTACCCCTTTGAAGTTTGATGTTTTGTGATAATGACTTTTTTGATGGTCTCAAACAGCACTCTTGTCTTCACCTTTGTGAAAATGGAACAGAGAGTGAATGTGACTATTTTAAACATTAGAACCATCATTCCTTGGTTGATTCAAGTCATGTGAGTACTGACAGTTGATCACAGGTGCATCTAATTTTACTGCAATGGGAATGTTGTCCTTCTGTTCAAACTGATTTCAATTGTTTATGAGTGTCAATAATAATGTCCAGGTAATGTCCCAGGTTTTATACTATTTCCTACTATTGTATTTTTTAATTGGTCTTGTTTTATTTGATTCTTTTATGTGTCAAAAATGTGTGCATACATAGTCCAAAGCCATTTCCCTGGCTACTTTTTTTTGGGAGATATTGGACATTTAAGGGGTTGAACTGCAAGAGTGCCAATAATGTTGATCAAAACTGTATATATGTACAGTGCTGTGTATGCCTTGTAACACTATATAAGTGATTAGTAATATTAGTAATAACATGCAATCAAACATAAATTTCTTCTCTTAAAAGTGTGGTGGATGTATGGAATGGGTTCCCCAGAAAGATGCTGAAAGACAACAACAATGACAGAATTGAAGAAGACATAGAACAAACATAAAATTAATCAGGGGTCTATATGAATCGTGCTGGTGAAAATCACTCCAACTGCTTTGGCATTATCCAACTAGTGCCATGGTTGTAGTGGAATGGCAGAATGTGGACAGTAGTGGCCAAATACATGTAAAGGAGATGATCAGCTGTTATACATATGTAGAGACTACTTGGATTTCACAATGGATTCAGCAGCACCTTCCAGCATCCCTACTAGTCATTGCTAAATATAGACAGAAGTGGACTAGCATTTTCCTGATCATGGGAGATCCCACATGTCATTCATTTTAGAATGGGAGGAGACTATCTTGAGAAGGGAAACCGCCCTAAGTATATGAACCCCAACAGACAGTGACTTCTCTTTAGCCATGGCCATTGCTTCTCTATGGTTGAGGTGGGGCCAAAAGAGTATGGAGGGGAAGTTTAGAAAATCCGTCCAAGTGCAATCTCGGATGTCTAAGCCAGAACGTCTGAAAAAAATGAGGCATGTCTAGGAACAGGCATGATTTCACAACCTGGCCGGGACCAATATTGACATCTGTGGGGGCATCTACCTAGATATCCCCAGAATGGCATTATGGGACTTGGACATCTAGGTTGAATGGTTATAGCAGTTGGCTAGAAACAGCGCAGTCTGGGTTCAAATCCTGATGCTGCTATAGTTGAAAATGTGCTTAGTCCTGGGGATGATAGAGTGCTTTCTTTTCTATACTGTCTAGATCAGGGGTCACCAACCTGCGGCCCGCGAGGTCCCTCCGTGCGGCCCGCGAGACTCTACCCCGGTGCGGCCCGCCAAGGCAAACTCACCGACTCCTTCTTCTGCAGCCGCGGCTCCCTGCCTCTTAGGGAACCGCGGCTGTGCTTGTAAAATCATCGCGGAGCCCTTCCTGTCTTGACGGGCTCCGTGCAGCATTGTCCCGCCTCCAAAGGAAGTGGTAAACAACTTCCTTTAGAGGCGGGACAATGCTGCACGGAGCCCGTCAAGACAGGAAGGGCTCCGCGATGATTTTACAAGCACAGCCGCGGTTCCCTAAGAGGCAGGGAGCCGTGGCTGCAGAAGAAGGGAGGGAGCTGACATGGAATAATCAAAGTACAGGTATGAGCAGGTTTTTTTTCGCGCGGGGGGGGGAGGGGGGTGCGGCCCGCGAGTCTGCCGGTAGTCGGCTGTGCGGCCCGCGGCCCTCTGGAGGTTGGTGACCCCTGGTCTAGATGTTTTTCAGCTAAAGGAACACTTTTCAGGTGCTTGTTCCTCACTATGTGTGCTTAGGGGAAGGTGTAAAGTTAGACATGATGCCAAACATCCATGGTGGGTAGGTCCTGGTTCTTGGGAACCCCCTAACAATGCATCCATGTCCCAGCCATGACATCTTCACACCCCTATTCAGATTTTGATGTCCCCACAGCCAGTTCTGGAGCTAGTCTCTGTGCTTTGGACATCTCTATGCCCATTTTCGGACATCCAAAGCATGAATAGGGTTTCTAAAATGCCCCCCATAGTCTATAGAGACTGAAGGGATTGGGTAAAGTACACTCCAATTATTACAAGAAGAGTTTGTGTAATGTGGTCCATGTAAATATTCTATAAATTGAATTTAGCTGTAAAGTGCTTTGACTCTAAGATCAAGCAGTATATAAAAACTATTAAATAAATAACCTGTTGTCTTATAGTTGTGCTTTTTTTTCATTATGCACTGCCAATTGTTGAAATATTTATCAATAGCCCTAATCTTTAAATAAACCCTCGGTTCAGAACAAAATATCTGGCCTGGACTCTGCTTATTGAGAAGAGTGAATGTGAGAGTGTCAAGTGCCAGACTTCTGCTAATTATTACTGCCTTGTATCCAGTCTCATCACAGGAACTCAAAGAAACTCTGGATAAAAGCACCTTGTATTGTTGTGCTCCCTTGTCTGCCAAGCAGTTCTGAAACAACTGTCTGGACCACACATATAATTAAGCAATCCTAAAAGCACTTAGCTCAACATATCCAGTAGCAATTGGATGTCACCACCGTATGTGTAATGCTGGGTGGTAACCCTCCATTGCCTCAGAAGAATCCAAGTTATCAATGTCCCTATTTAATGTAAATTACCAAGTTTAAGTTACAATGTAAACAAACCGCTTTGAGTAAATAATAAAGTGATATTAAAAAAATATTAAAATAAACATATATTCGGTAGGGTGCAAAGGCCAAAAATTTTAATTTTGTTTAGTTTCCCGTGTTGTTGTTCATATTTTTCATTTTATTGTTGCATTTTTCTTTTGGGAGGAAATGTCATTACTGCACACTGTGAAGGTAATTCTGTAATCTCATGTGCAGGCAAAGCGCATTGGTGCATGCCTATTTGGGGCCTAGTCTATAAAGCATGTGAGGGCTTTACTTTATAGAATAGGGGTTGATGGACATGCCTGAATCTAGTAGCACAGATATGTCTGCTCTAGATTGATGCAGTGATGTGCATAATTCATAGTATACTATAACTTGCGTGTGTACGTTTAGGCCCAACCTACACTCTGCCCAAGCTCTGTCACGATGCACACCCAACTGAAATTCTGCACAATGGGACTTATGAATGCTATTTAGAATCAGCCCCTATATGTGTATAGCATGCAGTATGGCATGATAACGCTTGCATGTGTGAACTAGCCATGAATGTGTGGTGCTGTCATGCAATCCTGCATCCTATAGAAGGACAGTGTGCACATTTTAGGTAGGATATGGAGATCTGAATTGAGATGTTGAAGTTGGGACTTACTCATTTCCGAAGGTATGTTTGCAACAGCACTGATAAAGTTGGAGCTATTTCTAAATTACAAAAAATAAAGGAACGCATAGGGATTTATATCCATGTGCAACAGGAGGATCCATTTCACAAATGTACATGTGGGAAAAATCGACAGAGGAAACATGACAACGTTTACATATATCTGAGCCATTTTGCAAACCAAGACGTGTAGATGCTGTTAGCTGACTACAGAGGACTCTGTCTTTACCTCATGGGGGATTAAGGAGGGGGTCTCCCTAAATACCTTCTGTAAAGGGATGACTAAAAGGAGCACTTTTTAAGTACCTAAATATGTTAGGGAGAAAGTATAAATCTGGACATGGAGAATTTTGGGCTTTCACATGCATTCTCTATCTGAAATGTGGAATACATGTGTAGCTTTCCATCCCAGCCAGGCCATGCCCCCAAAATGCCCCTTGCAATTTTGAGGTGGTATTGACCTCCATGTATATAATGGCCCTTTTCTAAAATGGCAATTTACACATGGATGAAATTTATGCGTGCAAGTCAGAAGCGCTGGAATGCCGTTTCTGTTGGGGAGGGGTCAAGCTCTGCCCCTTGGCCAGCCGAACTCAGTAAGGCTGAGATTATTGGCCTTTCCCTACTGTCTGCCCATGGGAGATCGGATCTCTATGGGCAGACAGGAGGGAAGGCTGGCTATTGCGGCAGCGAGGCTTTGCAGGGGCCAGAGCCCATGTGGCCCACTCCTTTCCGACACCTCTGGTGCAAGCGGTCATCTTTACTTGTGGAAATTGCAAATAAGGCTTCTAAAACAACCCCTAAATAATGCACACTATTTGCAAATAGTGTGCACTATCCTTCAATAGGGCACACTATTAAGTGAACAGCACAATCATGCGTGAATAGTACTGACATGTGGCAGTAGTTGCTGGAAAGTTGCCCTGCTTGCCCGATGTAGTACTCCGTCCTGCCTACCAGCCCCGCTTCTATCTCAGGCAAGTGCCCTGCCTGCTTTCCCAGTGTGCTCTGTTGTTACTGTCTGCACAAATGGGAGACCTGAATCGAATCACTCAAATTTTGAGCCATTAGACTTAGCTGAATAGTGAACTTAATAACTAATCAGTTAATTTTAGCCGAATATCAGATTCAAGAAAATCAAGTATAGCCATCTGGCTATCTTACCCACTGAGGAGATAATTGAACATCATTCCTTATATTTTCCTTCCAATTTCTCCAGTTTTTCTAGTCTAGCCAAGCTATCTTTCAGTAGTCAGTGGTATGGGCTTGACTGTCACCAGGATAACATGCATCCTCCTGTTCTTTAACTGGCAAATATAGTCAAGGTGATGCTAGGAAACATACCGTTCTCTCCCTTTGCAGTTTTCTTTGAGCTTGTCCCAAAGCCTTGTTTCTTCTTGAAAACTTGATGAAGCTATTCCAATACTGTGCTCGTCTATCCGCCCCCCCCCCCTTTACCTGTTCCAATCTGTTGAGCTTACAGGTTTCTATAAATAGTCCAATCCTCAGCTCCATTCTTCATTCATTTACCACTCCTCCATTTGATTTTTGCACTCTATAGCTGTCATACTTTTAGTTACTATTAAATTTGTGGCAGGCTTTTTCAACCATCTGCCACCTTTTCAGTAAATACGTATTTCCGTATATTTCCACTGATCCTTCCTTTTTCTTCATGCTTCATTTTCATGGTTCTTTTGTCTTTTGAATTTATTTTTTTATTGAATGCACCATCAGCTTATATGGAAGCCTGCTAAATATCATATCCCCATTTTTCTTCTTGTACGATTTAAGTTCCTTTTGTCTCTCTATATCATTTTGTGTTGTAGGTCCTCTACCTTTTTTCATAGTCCCTATCTGAACTTCTTCCATTCTATAAATTCTTCTGTTTTTCAACAAAATATGTCAGAAGGAAATGGACAATAACAGGAAAGAATATTCAGAGATGAAATCTTATGTGACCTCGCTGCACGCTCTGATTCCCCAGCTAATGTGTCAGGTTAGGCCTGGCTGCCTACCCCATTAGTGGGGTTATGTCTGTCTTGCTTCCTTGCAGGAGACCGAGTTTGACAGTAGTCTAGCAAGGAGAAATTATTTATTCCAGCAACACAAAGCTTGACAGTCTCTTTAAAAACAAAGTCAAAATTAGAGATATCAGATCTTTCATTGCTTAATCAGGCCTGCAGGACTGATAACAATTCAGTATAATCTGGTACTTCTGAATTGTGGAAAGGTGAGACATTAAGAACATGGAATTTTAAATAGTATGCTGAAAGTAGCTGTACAACATAATTTAGAAGAGGCGATTGTGGCTGGCATATGAAGCAGTAGATGTTTCGTTTTAATCATCTTAGAAATTCCAACAAGCTATATATGGTTTTGCTGAATTTGCAGTGACCTGCTGCTGTAACAATGACATTATAATATCTCCTTACTGCAGCATAATCCTCAAGAAATGCATTTAGAATCAGTCTCAAACCCATTTGAAGTGTATTTACAATCTTTGTATTGTTCAATTTCTCAGATTTCAATTTGTTTCAATCTTATTTGCTGAAGAAATTTAGCAAAAGACTTTGTCAAGCCTTTCATAGACCGGGGTAGCGGCTATGCTTTGATTGCCCTTGTCGCCACAGTAATATCTCTTAATCTTTCAGACTCAAATGAGGTACATTAACTGATAACGTAAAGGGGGCAAAGAATTGCCTTACTGGCCTGATTTATAACCAGAGGCATCTAAAAATACAACTACTTTAAGCCTATTTAATAAAGGCATCATAGATATTTATGTGTCCTTATAAAATAGGCATCCAGAACAAGCCCCAGTAGTCCACAAATGCTAACCCACTAATTTACACCTGTTCCGAAGATGGTATAAATATGTGTATGCATTCTAAGCATGAGTATCTTAGAAACTATGTGCATATATCACAGCTCTGCCTAAGCACTACCCCCAAGGCTGCAGACTTATATGTACATATATAACCACATGATTTTAGAAATGGCCTATATCACATGAAAAGCAGTCTTTGCACATGGAAAAACCTTGATAAAACTACCCCCACTATGTCTCAGATGTTTCAGAAACTCATTGATAGCTGCTAGTATGGACATAAAATGTGAGTGTGTGCATGTTAATGACCCTCCCCAAAGAAGCAATCATTGGTGGGAACATAAGTGTAAAATCTCTTGAAAGGGAGGGATCTGGGTCCATTCTTTTTACCCTTCTTTTGGAGTACCAGGGTTATCAAGGGGAGGGGAGGGGGGCGCATGAGTTTGAGGAACCTGTGAGTTTGGGGTGAAGGTCCTTATTCCAAGGCTTCTGAGAAAGTATGTTCAACGGTTGGGACTCCTGTAAATTCCAGGAGTGCTCAGTGAACTAAGGAGTTGGAGAGGTTCAAGAAACCACACGCAGAGGAAAAAGTCAATGACAACACTACAAATGAAATGACTGATAGAAGAGTAGAAATCTATAGAAGAGAGGAGAGATGGTAGAGACAAGGACTAAATCTGAATTCAAGAAAGCATGGGACAGATTAAGAGGCACTACATTCTGAGTTAAATTTGTTGATCTTCACAAAGGTTTGAAAATTTTTATATTTCCATAGTCCCTCTTATTTCAGGTGAGGTAATGTTGCAGTAGCAGTGAGGCAGTAGTAAGGCAACTTGAGAGGTTCTGAGTGTTAGATGTTTTCGATGTTTTGTATGGTTAGATTGGGGTTGTATTTTTACTTGATGTTGTTTTTAATTGATACTTGTACATCACCTAGAATGCTTCATGCTTGGTAGTATATAAATGTTTTTAAGTAAGTACCGGTAAGTATAATGATCTTGGTTCACAACTTTACAGTAAGATCTAATAAATGAAAAATATTTGTTTTAAGTTGGCATACTTTTTTGGTTAGCTGGCATGGTTCTATGTGCTACTTATAAATCTACACATTATAGTTTTATTTCTTTACGTGTTTCTGTCTAATGTACATAAATAGATTTAAGTTACTGAAATCAGGCCGTGGGATCTGTCAGCTAGACATTACTGAGATTGCTTGTGATGGTTTGCAGCTTGTCGTGCTGTGAGGGCTTGCGTGCATCAGTGATGCTGAGAGCTAAACTATCGGTAGTTTAACTACTGGCAGGGTCTCCCAAGATGGACAGGTCTCAGCTGAGGTGCCAGACGAAGACAAACCACCCATCTGGGCAGCAGCAGAATGGGATAGTGTTGACGGCGGAGGATCACATTTCTGTGATAACGGCAACAACACCAAACTTAAACTGCGCGGAAGGAAGGCCCGGCAATCTACTTCTGTATCTTGCCATGAAAACCCAATGGATAGTTACAACAAAACAAATTGTGCTATGGTGCTGGAAGATGAGACTCCCAGGTCAGAAGGCACTCAACTAGCTACTGGGGAAGAGCTGAAGACTTTTCAGAGTAAAGCCAGCATTTATGATGTGGTTGGATCAAAGCCCTCGGGAAGTCTGACTGCTGATGTAGCTGCGCATGAAATGAGAGTCAGAAGCTGTAAAGATGTCTTACACATTGGAACATGGAACGTACGAAGCATGAACCAAGGGAAGTTGGAGGTGGTCAAGAATGAAATGGAACGTGTACAACTTGATCTGTTGGGTGTCAGCGAACTGAAATGGACTGGCATCGGGCACTTTGCATCAGATGATCACATGGTCTACTATGCTGGAAATGAAAGACAAAGAAGAAATGGTGTTGCATTTATAATAAAGAAGAAACTTGCAAGAACTGTAATGAAATACAATGCAGTCAGCGAACGCTTAATCTCTATTCGTCTACGAGGAATGCCTATCAACACAACTATAATTCAAGTATATGCCCCAACAACAGCTGCAGAAGAGAATGAAATTGAAGAGTTCTATGAACAGGTACAAGCTGAAATTGACAGAACATGCAAACAGGATATCCTGATAGTCATGGGTGACTGGAACGCAAAAGTTGGCAACAAAGAAGAAGGCAAAGTAGTTGGAAAATATGGACTTGGCAACAGAAATGAAGCTGGAGAAAGATTGATAGAATTCTGCAAGACCAATGATCTATTCATCTCAAACACCTTCTTCCAGCAACACAAGCGGCGACTGTACACATGGACTTCACCCAATGGATTGTATAAAAATCAAATTGACTACATCTGTGGAAGTCAACGATGGAAAAGCTCTGTAACATCAACAAAGACAAAACCTGGAGCTGACTGTGGTACAGATCATCAACTACTAGTATGCAAACTCAAGCTAAAGTTGAAAAAGAGCAAACCACTCATGAATGCAGCAAAATATGACCTTGAGAATATACCACTGGAATTTAAAGACTGCCTGCAAAATCGATTTGCTGCTTTAGATACAAATGACAGAGCTCCGGAAGAGTTATGGAATGACGTCAAGAAGGTTGTGCTGGAAGAAAGCGAGAAGTCTCTACAAAAGGTGAAAAAGCAAAAACGGCCAAAATGGATGACGGAAGAAACTCTGAAAATTGCCCAGAAACGCAGAGAAGCTAAAGCCAAAGGAGAAAGAAAGACAATCTCAGAACTCAACAGAGATTTCCAACGTGCAGCAAGACAGGACAAGGAAAAGTACTACAATGACACTTGCAAGGAAATAGAAGCAGAAACTATTAGAGGAAGAACAAGATCGGCTTTCCTAAAGCTGCGAGAGCTAAAGAAAAAGTTCCAGTCTCGAATTGGAATGTTACAAGATGCTCAAGGTTCTATGTTGAATGATGCTGAGAAGATCAAGAAAAGGTGGAAGGAATATACAGAGTTTTTATATGATAAAGATCAAGTGGACCAACAGCCGTTTCATCCTATACCTTATGATCAGGAACCATTGGTGATGAAAGAAGAAGTTGAAGCAGCATTGAAAGCCTTATCAAAGAACAAAGCACCAGGCATTGATGGCATTCCCATAGAAGTATTGCAGCAATCTGATGCAGCTGTTACCGTACTTACAAGGCTCTGCCAAGAAATATGGAAGACAACATCATGGCCAACTGACTGGAAAAGATCTGTGTTTATACCAATACTAAAGAAAGGTGATCCAACTGACTGTGGAAATTATCGCACAATCGCTCTGATCCCACATGCCAGCAAGATTCTACTGAAGATTATTCAAAAGAGACTACAGCCATACCTAGAACAAGAACTACCTGAAGTGCAAGCAGGGTTCAGGAAAGGACGAGGAACGAGAGACATCATTGCGGATGTGAGATGGATCCTTGAAAAGACTAAAGAATACCAAAAGGATATCTATTTGTGCTTTATCGACTATAGCAAGGCTTTTGACTGTGTAAACCATGAGAAACTCTGGGCCACGTTAAGAAGCATGGGTATACCAGAACACCTGATCGTTCTCTTGCGCAATCCGTACATTGATCAAGAAGCAACAGTTCGAACGGAACAAGGAGAAACAGAATGGTTTAAAATAAGCAAAGGTGTAAGACAAGGCTGCATACTTTCCCCCTACCTGTTTAATTTATATGCAGAACAAATCATCAGAGAAGCAGGACTGTATGAAGACAACAGAGGTGTGAAGATTGGTGGAAGACTCATCAACAACCTTCGCTATGCTGATGATACCACATTACTGGCTGAAAGTGAAGATGATCTGAAACATTTGCTTCTCACAATCAAAGAACATAGTCTTAAAATGGGCCTGCACCTTAATGTAAAGAAGACAAAGATCATGACAACTGGCATAATCAACAGGTTCATCGTTGAAGGAGAAGAAATTGAAATTGTGAACAACTTTAACCTACTTGGATCAACTATCAATAAAGAAGCAACAAGCAGTCAAGAAATCAGACGACGCATTGCTCTTGGCATAATGGCTATGAAAGACCTAGATAAGATTCTCAAGAGCAGAGATGTCTCTCTCCATACAAAGATTCGACTTGTTCAAGCCATGGTATTTTCAATAACATCATATGGATGTGAAAGCTGGACAGTGAAAAAGACAGACAGGAAGAAAATTGATGCCTTTGAATTATGGTGCTGGCGGCGAATACTGTGTATACCATGGACTGCCCGAAGAACAAACCAGTCGGTACTAGAGGAGATCAAACCTAAGCTTTCTTTAGAAGCTCAGATGACAAGACTTCGACTTTCATACTTCGGACACATCATGCGAAGAGAGAGATCATTAGAGAAAGACATCATGCTTGGCAAGATAGAAGGTCAACGCAAAAGAGGAAGGCCAGCAATGAGATGGATCGCTACAATAACAGCAGCTACGGGTACCAGTCTGTCAACAATGAGCCGCCTAACTGAAGACCGAACACAATTTAGGATAGCTATCCAGAGGGTCGCCATGAGTCGACTCCGACTCGACGGCACTTAACAACAACAACAAGTTACTGAAATCAGGCCGTGGGATCTGTCAGCTAGACATTACTGAGATTGCTTGTGATGGGCACTGACGCTGGATAAGCGGCCCTGTGGTAACGGTGCAGTTTGGTTTATAGAACTAAAGAGTGGACTTGAGCTCTCAGTTTGTCCAGATTGGATAGACCAACTAGCATGCAAAACATACTTTTCACTTGGAAAAGAAGACAGGGCATCATCCATGGAATACTATTTGCCCTGCTAGCAACTATTTATCTTTGTGGGCTAGAAATTGGAGAAAGTGATCAGATTCAGGGGAAATTATTATTTTAAAAAAACCTCCTTGGATTGTTTCCATTCTATTTTTTTAAATTTCTTTATTTATATTTTCCAACAAAATACAAACAAAAGAGCAAAACAGAAAAGAAAATAACCAGGTTGCAATAAAATTAAAATACACAAATCTTCTCTGTGACATAAGATATTTAAAGACAGAAAACAGCCCATCCCACCCTGTCCCTCCCATTATCCTATTGTGGTAGGCTATGGCCTAGCATGGCCTGCTACTATGAAAGGCCTGTAAGTTAGGCCTGGATCCTAACTCCCATTATAGCTAGAAAAGAACCAAAAATCTGTGGAAAATGAGAAAACTGTTTTAAACTGCTTAATAAGAAGTTTTTATGAATTCATAAGTCTTCTATTATTCTCTTGTGTGTGAAAGAACAGAAATGTTTCAATATATGCATTCCTGGAGCTAGGGATAACCTTGCAGTAGAGAAGTAACGAAATCAAGAACTGTACCATTGTTAGAGCAATCCTAAGGGAGGGGGCCGGTTGCTAGGCTCCAGAGGGATTTCTAATTGGTCAAATGAAGGGAATGTAAAACCAATGAGAAGTTTGCATGTTTCGAGTTAGAACCAATAGAAAGTTCTCATGTATCAAACTGAAAAAGAGGTATAAATGGTTATGTCTCTGTATAAACCTTTGCTCAGTTCCTTTTGAAGCTTTGACTGACTGGGCCTGTGCACAATAAACTGGCTTGGACCCTGTCAATTGACTCCTGGACTTATTCATTGATTGCACTTTGCTACAGCATATTCTTGGTGCGTTGGCCGGGAAGTGCGAGTGGTAAATGGTATTCAAGTGAATAATCCACGCAATTCGCCTTGAGGTTTGGACTGGTTGGAACCGTGTCTGTCCGATCGCGGGGGAAACCTCAGGTGCCGCCGGCCCCTTTGTGCCGGAGAGGGTTCCGCCTACCTCGGCGGGCCATCGGGTCCAGCTGACCAACACCTCCGACCCGGGGGAGTCCAGGTTCCAACTCAGAAGCTGGTGTGGTATCGGGGACCGGATCCGTTGAGTAGACATTTTCGTGATTTAATAGTCAGAAAGAACAGCCTGGGACAACGTCTTGCGTGTGCAGGACTGATTTGGTATATTTGGTATAGACTAACTGGGAAGTCTCGCATGAGTGTGGGTGAGACAAGGGAGCCTGATCACCTCCCATAAGGGCGGTCCTAGTAAGCTCCGCGTAAGGAAAGCGGAATCCGAAGCCATCGACCCTTCTTGTTTGGAATAGTCCGTTAGTCAGAAAACCTGGGCACTTGAAATATTGAAATATGATATCTTGTTGAAATATGCTTGCTTGTGTGAGTGAGAGGTCTTGAAATACAGACCGAGCAAGAGTGGACTCCTAAGTAGCGCAGTTCCTGGCCGGGCGACCGCGCCCAGGTCACGAACAGGAGGAAGCGAGTGGTGTTTGTCCCCCCCCAGTGTTCTGTGGACTGTACGGACCCCTTACCTACAGCCATCCTACCTATCCTTATTGTTCGTTGTCTTATACGTCATTACGTGTATGTAGGGTACATAACGTATGCAGGTACGTTGAGTACGTAGGTAGTGTACGTAGGTGCATTTAGATTATGGGAGGGACGGAGTCCACGCAAACTCCGTTGACATGTATGATCAAGAATTTCCGTAAAGGATGTTCGGGTGATTATGGTACGAAAATGACTCCATCCAGATTAAAAATGTTATGTGAAAGGGAGTGGCCCGCATTAGCTGCTTCATGGCCCCGAGGGGGCACCTTTGATTTTGAAACAGTTTTACAACTTCATCAACTCATATTAAGAGTGTATCATGACCAGTTCCCCTATATAGATTCCTGGTTAAGTGTGTGTGAGCAGCAGCCCTCATGGATGAAGCGCTGCTATGAGGAGCACTGTAAAATATTTGTAGCTACTACTAGGGGAACCAAAAAAGCTAAGAAAGAGAAACCGCCTGTGTATTCTGACCCAGAGTCCCCAGATATTCTGGATAGGTTACCCCAGCACCCACAGAAGTTAGTTCCTACAGCACCACGACCTGAAGTAGAGCCAGAAGAGGAGCCCCAGAGAATACCAATACAGCAGCCTAAGAAGCGCCCTACCCCGAGTGAAAGTCCCGAGTCAGGCCCAAGCACCGCAGGGGGACTCGAGTCCTCTGATGAGATAGAAAGCGGAGGCTCTCCTGCCAGTTCAGGGTCACCCACCAAGGAGATTTGTGTCTGGGAGCCTTATGATTTAAGAAGCGTAACTCCCAAGAAGAAGGAGAAAGCAGGGCACCTAATGCCATTGCGCCAAGTGCCTGGAATGCCTGTTTTAAATGATCAGGGCTAGATGGCACCAGGACCAACCAGCTTAGTTTATGTACCCTTTTCCACCACAGATTTATTAAACTGGAAAACGCATTATGCATCCTACACAGCCAAGCCTCAGGAATTAACAGAATTAATGTCTAGCATTATGCAAACCCATCAGCCTACCTGGGCTGATTGTCGCCAGCTCCTGTCTACCCTCTTTACTACTGAGGAGCAAGGGCGAATTGGTCAAGCAGCCCTCCATTGGTTAGAAGAGAACCCTGTAGAAAGGGGAGGAATAAATCCCCCGCAAGCAGCTGTTGCAGAATATCCCAATGAAGATCCCGGGTGGGATCCGAATGATGAAAGGGGGGCGGCGGCCCTAACCAGATTTCACCAGGCCTTATTGCAGGGCCTGAAGAAGGGAGGCCAGAGAGCCATGAATATCGGGAAAGTATCGGAAGTTCTCCAGGGTCCAGATGAAAGCCCAGCGACCTTTTATGAGCGGCTGTCTGAAGCTTATAGACTATATACCCCATATGATCCCGCCGCTCAGGAAAATTTACGCATGGTAAATGCGGCCTTTGTTAGTCAGTCCCAGAGAGACATAAAGCGAAAATTGCAGAAATTGGATGGATTTGCCGGCATGAATACAGCTCAGTTAATGGAAGTCGCTCAGAAAGTATTTGTGAATCGTGAAAATGAACGAGACAGAGAAAGTGAACGAAAGATGAAGAAGAAGGCAGATCGTCTTGCTGCTGCTATAACTGAACGACGTGGAGGAGGTTTTCCTAATCAAAGGACCAGAGGATGTGGAAGAGACCGCGGAAGCGAAAGGCCTCAATTGGGTGCAAATCAGTGCGCCTACTGCAAGGAAGAAGGACATTGGAGAAATGAGTGCCCGCATCTGGACTCCGCCCATGCAAGGGGAGGAGGGAGTCCCTGGAGGCCAGGAGGATGATTTCGAAAGAGGGGAGGAATGAATCGAACACAGTTACAGCAGGAAAGGGAAGAAGCCATTGAGGGAGTGGCAGTAGCAACGGGCTATGACCTGGATGACATAGATGAAGACTAGGCCAGACCGGGCTCCAAGTTCACCCTGGGTCCTCCGGAACCTATGGTCAGTTTAAAGATAGGGGACCAATACATGGAGTTCATGGTAGATACAGGAGCAGAACATTCAGTAGTAGCCAAGCCAGTAGCTCCTCTGTCCTCACGATCTGTCACCATTGTGGGAGCCACTGGAAATAAAGCCACAAAGTCATTCTTGCAGAACTACAAGTGTGAACTAGGGGGACAGAAGATAACGCACCAGTTCTTGTATATGCCTGAGTGCCCTATTCCACTACTGGGCTGAGACATGCTTGCCAAGCTCCAGGCCCAAATATCCTTTGCTGAAGGGGGAGAAATGAAAATGACTGTGAACCCAAAGCCTGCTGGATTGATGGTGCTTACTGTTCCCCGAGAAGAAGAATGGTGGTTCTATAGTGCACCTCCAATAAAGTCAACTAATCCCTGTATACCTACCAACCTCATAGCCCCGCCTGAAGTATGGGCAGAAGATAATCCACCTGGCCTAGCGAAGAACATAGCCCCTGTTATTGTCACCCTCAAGCCAGAAGTGGAACCAGTGCATGTGAAGCAGTATCCTCTCCCTCGACCAGCCATAGAAGGGATCCATTGCCATTTGATGAAACTGTTGAAGTACGGACTTCTCAAGGAATGCCAGTCACATTGTAACACCCCCCTTCTCCCAGTAAAGAAGCCTGGGACAGGGGACTACCGCCCAGTACAAGACCTAAGGCGAGTAAATGATGCAGTTGAAACTATACACCCAGTAGTACCAAACCCTTATACTCTCTTGGGACTGATCCCTGCTGAGGCTACTCACTTGACCGTCCTGGACCTGAAAGATGCCTTTTTCTGTGTGCGCCTAGCACCCACCAGTCAACTTTTATTCGCTTTTGAATGGCAAGACCCCACAACAGGAAGGTGGGGTCAGCTCACCTGGACCAGATTACCCCAAGGATTCAAGAATTCACCTACTCTCTTCAGTGCTGCCCTGAATCAAGACCTCTCAAGTTACCCAGTGGACCCAGGAAAGAGGGTTCTTCTTCAGTATGTAGATGACTTGCTCATAGCCACCAACTCAGAAAGTGAATGCCTACAAGCTACTAGTAAACTTTTGTACCTTCTCAAAGATGCTGGATACAAAGTCTCAAGGGCCAAAGCACAGCTATGCCAAACTGAAGTCAAGTATTTGGGATTCCAGTTGTCCAGTGGGATCCGACATTTAGGACCAAAACGCAAAGAAGCTGTATGTAATATCCCCATTCCAACCACTAGGAGGCAAGTAAGAGCCTTCCTGGGGGCCGCGGGATGTTGTCGCATATGGATCCCCAACTTTGCCCTGATTGCCAAACCACTATACCAAGTCACCAAAGGAATGGAAAAATCCCCATTAGACTGGGGACCCGAGCAAGATGTAGCATTTCAGACTTTGAAAAAGGCCCTGATGTCATCCCCAGCTTTAGGTCTTCCAGATATTCAGAAGCCTTTCCATCTTTTTGTCCATGAGTCACAAGGAAACACATTGGGAGTACTGACTCAATCTCTTGGATCCTGGCAGCGACCAGTAGCCTATCTGTCAAAACAATTGGATGTAGTTGCAAAAGGATGGCCCCCTTGTTTGAGAGCTGTTGCAGCAACAGCCCTCCTAGTGGGCAATGCAGACAAACTCACACTAGGACAAACTCTTCAAGTCACCGTGCCACATTCTGTTTTGACTCTCATGGAACACAAAGGAAACTTCTGGCTAACCAATGCACGAATGTTGAAGTATCAGAGCATGCGGTGTGAGAACCCCCGGATACAGTTGAAAGTTAGTCAAGCTCTGAACCCTGCTACCCCTGGGCCACCTGATCATAATTGCTTAGAAACCATGGACACTGTATTTTCAAGTCGCCCTGATTTGACCGATGTCCCTCTAGAGGACCCTGAACGGACTTTCTTTGTGGATGGAAGCAGTTTGGTCATCAATGGATATCGTTGTGCTGGATATGCAGTGGTGACCCTTGATCTGGTAGTTGAGTCCTCAGCCCTGACCCCAGGAACTTCTGCACAGAAAGCTGAATTGATAGCCCTCACCAGAACCTTGACATTAGGAGAAGGACTCCGCATAAACGTGTACAAAGATTCCAAATATGTTTTCACTACTTTGCACGCACATGGAGCCTTGTATAAAGAGTGAGGGTTGATCACCTCAGGGGGTAAGGCCATTAGGTATGGGCCCGAGATATTGATGTTATTAGATGCTGTATGGGCCCCCAAACAAGTGGCAGTCATGCACTGCCGAGGTCATCAGGCAGGAGCAGGAGAAGTTACCCGAGGGAACAGATTTAAGGATGCCACAGCCCGAAAGGCAGCCACCACAGGACAAGTTAGGACCCAATATACTGTAATGCAAGCAGCCCTATTCCCTGTGCCCCTCAGTTCCTGGGCACCCCGATACACTACAAGAGAGTTAGACTATTATTGTGAAAAGGAGGGAGGAGTCTTGACAGAACAAGGTTGGATAGTGCTGCCACCCCCAGAAGGTAGTCCACCTCCAGGTCCTACAGTCAACCCTGAAGCATTAGGGCCAGCCTTTGTTCAAGCTTTTCACCAAGCCACACATGGAAAAACAGCCATGGAGAAAGCCCTGAGACCCCATTTCTGTATTTCACTGCTAGGATCCCTGACCGCCTCGGTGGCACAGCAATGTCTGATATGTGCCAAAAACAATGCCAAGCAAGGTCCTGTTCCACCCCCAAGAGTTCAGTCAGTAGGGGTGACCCCAATGAGTGATATACAGATAGACTTTGCTGAAATGCCCCGTGCAAATGGATATCACTATATGTTAGTGTTAGTCTGCACATTTTCAGGGTGGGTAGAAGCCTACCCCACCCGAACTGAGAAAGCCCGAGAAGTCACTAGGGTATTGCTCCATGAGATCATTCCCCGATTTGGAATACCATCAACTATAGGGTCAGATAATGGTCCATCATTTGTATCCCAAGTGACCCAACAGTTAGCTCAAGCTCTGCAAATAAAATGGAAGTTGCACACTGCTTACAGACCCCAGAGCTCAGGGAAAGTAGAACGTATGAATAGAACCCTGAAAACTCAGTTATCCAAGCTTTGCCAAGAAACACACCTGAAGTGGCTCCAAGTTCTACCCATAGCCCTTCTTAGGATATGTTCAGCTCCCACCAGATCCTTAGGAGTCTTCCCTTTTGAGATTTTGTATGGGCGACCTCCACCCATAGTGCAGGGAATAAAGGGAGACATGAGACAGATAGGATCTGAAATAACTAGACAAGAACTATTAGCTTTAGGTTCTGTTTTGCAGAAACTCCAAACGTGGGTGCAAGATCGACTACCCATTAACCTGACTGAGCCTCTGCATCCCTTCAAGCCAGGAACGTCCATGTGGGTGAAAGAGTGGAGAAAGACCCCGCTGGCGCCGCATTGGAAGGGACCATACGTCATCATCCTGTCAACCCCTACCGCAGTGAAAGTTGCAGAATTTGAACCCTGGATCCACCACAGTCGAGTGAAGCCGGCAGTTGCTCCTGATCCTGGACAATGGACGTCAGTGAATGATCCCGAGACTCCATTGCGACTCACCTTGAGGAGACAGCCAGCTTTATAGAGAATCTGCAGAATCCACCTACGTCACGCGAGAGTGACCATCGCAGCGGAAACAGAAGAAGACTCAACAAGTTCATCATACCCACTTTCCAAATTAACCTCCAGAGACTGTAATCATAATGTTCTTCCACTATTGCCATGTGGGAGTGGTGATCCTGGGAATCCTGGAAAAGACTTTTGCCCTACCCCCTTGTGCAGCCTGCATAACCACCACCCGAACAGGACAAAAGATTACTCAGACTTTGCTCTATCACTCCTACTATACTTGCACTGGTATACTTGCCTCTAACGAAGATCTCAAAGCATTGATATCTTCCTGCATTGCCCTTAGCGATTTTCCATTGGCTTTGACCATTTCTTTGACTGCCCGAATCTCAGCCAAGATCTCCTGCGAGGTCTCAGGGCCATCTCGGATGATTGCCATCTTGTGAGGTGAGAGAGGTTCCGTCTTGGATCTCTTTGCACTAGCATTTTGAAAAAGTTGGAAATCCAACCGCGTCCTCTTGGAACCTGACATATCCGGGATTGAATGGCAACCACGTAGGTAGGAACTATATGATCAAATATTGCAGAAAAACAGGATTCTTGTCTTTGCCCTCCGGAGCACTGCTCTTACATGTCCACCTTGACCAGATATCAGGCTTCACCCGGATTGTTCCCATTCTTTAGTGAATAAGCAATATTAGGTTTTTCATTTTGCTTTCATTTGTGACATATAAAATATGGTGAATAAAACATCTATAGTGATTAATGGAAATGGACATAGAAGTGATATCTATTAAGTTATTCCATTCTGTCATATCATGCTGTTCTATGCTGTTGTGCTTTTTAGTAAAAAGATTCATATTTGTTAAAAAATGTATCTAAATAAGTGCTATTGAATGTGTTCTGTATTTGTTCCCAAATGCATCATTTTAAAAGGATCGATGAGGCATGTTAAGACCTACAGTAGCCTGTCCCATGGCTGTATCACTGAACTGGTCTCTTGAATATTAAAGAAGACCAGTTTCTATACATCTTAAATAGATAGCAGAGAGTTTCCCTACAGCTCCTGATTTACATTGCCCTATGCAGTTGTATATTAGTGTTTCAAATTTGTACAGGTGGAGGGTAATTTAACTAAGTCCCACACAGGTGCCAAGCATTATTCTGCATAGATTGCACACCTATTTTCTAAAATAAAGTATGCATGTACTTTAGTTTATAAAATTAGGGGTGTGAGTGGTTGAAAATGCACCTTAAATCTAGGTGTGATCCTTTGCACTGTCCCTCTGGCTGGTTGAAATGTCCAGACCTAGGTTTGTCAAGAATGCATGTAAATTAGTGTTTTATAATGTATGTGCATTCTTGTACGCTCCACCTCCTCTCCTGCCTTCTGCATGCCGACAGTGAAACTACACACCATCAGGTCTATGTATGTACTTGGAGTGGAGGAGAAGCCTAATGGTTATGGCACTAGCTTAGGAACCAAAAGACCGGGGTTTATTTCCCACTAGCACTCCTTGTGGCCTTGGGTAAGTCACATAACCCTCCATTGCCTCAGAAAAATCTAAGTTACAATGTAAACTGCTTTGACTGAAATGATAAAGCAGTATAACCAAACAGTTATAATAAATACTTATAGAATATCAGCCAACCAATATATTTTATTTATTTATATCCCGCTTTTCACTGGGTCAAAGCGGTCAATTGGGAGATACATTTAACACGAGGGGATATGACACACATACGCTAATACTTACAGGGAACATGGGCAATGGAGGGTTAAGTGGCTTGCCCAAGACCACAAGGAGTACCTATAGGACTAGAAATCCCAGTCCCTCCGGCCTGAGATTGCTGTCCCCAGGTGGGACTTGAACCCCTGGCCCTCCAGCCTGAAGTACCTTGTCCTAACCACTAGGCCACTCCTCCCATATATGAATGTAAACTAAAAAACTATCTTCATTTACATGTTTATTTATTTATTTATTTATTTATTCATTTATTTAATTAACATTTTTATACTGTGCCTTCCCAAAATCAAGCGCGGTTTACAGAAAACAGGTTATGAATTGCGAAAATGCATATTCATTTACATTGAACTAGTGAACTATATACAAGGTTTTACAATTAACAGGAATAATATTTTCATATTCATACATGTGTAGATGGCATGTAACTTTGTGTAACTCCTCATAAAAATATCCCCCTAGTGTTTGCAGTATCAGCAATATATCCAAAGGCACTTTGAATGAGTTAGGAATCGTACTTATTAACTTAACAGGTAACATCCTACAACTCAAGATTATTTCTTCATGAACACCTGTCAATATGCAGTTCATTCAGGTCTTGATTTCTTTAAGGTCTCTATAAGAGAGCAAAGTAGGACAGAGAGGCAAACCTCTAGGCCAAGACACAAAAATATAAAATGTAAACCTTTATTTTACTTTCTGCAAAGTGGCACACCTATCAATCTGATTTACACTTATGAGGTTCAAGTGTATTGAGAGTAACTTGACTTACTGAATGAGCATACCCGTGTGCATCTGTCCAAACTCTTGTAGTCCTGTTTTAATTTTTAACATAAATGGTAACGGGGATTCTTTTCTGTTAGGAATGGAGCTTCTGTTTTTCTAGGGCCTGTTGTTTTTAAATGCCCTTGAGTCAATGTTGACTCCTGGCAACCCTGCCTGTTGATAGTTGCTCATATGGAGTCCTATTCCATTACGTACGTCCCGGCCCGCTGTGCATCCAGTTGGAACCGGACACACAGAGGTAGATGGGATTCTGATCCCGCGGGGCACGTCTAGCCCCTATGGGATCAGAATCTCGTCTAGGTCTGTACATGCAAGCCAGGACCCAATTCCAAACGGCCTGCACATATAAACCTCTGCCCAGCTAACACAGTCAGGCTTCAGTTTCCATGACACTGCGACTCCATTCAGGAGCCGTGATCCCTGGCCACGACCACTTTTTCATTTCCCACAGCCCAACCCCCAATTTGGCCATCCATGGCCAGGGTTGGGCTGCGGGGAATCTCCTGCAACCCCTCCAACCTTTGTCACTGCCCGCACTGCTGTCCCCGACGTCTAGGGGAACTTATTCCACCTCAGAGGTGGAATAAGTTCTCTGTCTAGTCTGCCGGCCCTGAACATACAGGCCGATATCAGAATTTGACCCTGTACGTCTGGGGCCATGGACCGCCCACTTCCTGCCCTAACCCCACCTTCGCACTACCCCCTTCCTGCCCACGTCTAACCTCCCCATACAAAATCCTTGTTCATACGGGGAGCCTTGGACGGGGACGGCAGTGGGGCGAATAGCAGTGATGGATGTCCAAACGGAACAGAATAGAGTCCATAGTGACTATCTCTTTTGTTTCCTTGGCAAGGTGTGAATAGAAGTAGATTGCTAGGACTTTTTTTTTCCAATGCAGTAAGCCTACAGCACCTGGTATTCCAAGATGGTCTTCCCTCCAAGAACTAACCAGGCTTGACCTTGCTTATTCTAGGGCCTACTGGTGAGGAGATACACGAATAAAAAAGAGCACACTGAATTTATGTTTCTAAATACTTCTCCTTTTACCTGAAGTAGATAATAGTTAAAGGGTTAATATTCAAAAGGACTTACCAGGAGCCGCTAACCAAATAAGTTCCACTGTGAATGATATTCAGTGACACAGTCCTATCTCCTTTGACTGCCTCAGCACTATCCAAATAGTGCTAGGGTATCCAGGAGCTAGCACTTATCCAGATAGTGGTGATTTTTCAACATTGCTATCAAGATAAATAATCCAAACTCCCTCCTGCTCAGTGAATTTGGGAGTGGGCTAATAACATGGTTGAGGCTACCATTCAATACACTGTGGGAAGGTGGGGGCCTGAGGAGAAGGGTTGGAAGGAGGGAGGGAAATTGGGTGGGAAGGAGTGGAGGTGGATCCTGCACATATTTATCTTTCCTTAGCAGGTTCTGCAGTTATGGGACATGCTGGGAGTGGAGCGGTGATGGCAGTGGAGGCACAAACCTACCTGTCCACCCTGGAAAAAGGTACATAGACGGGGGGAGGGGAGGGCTGACGTAGGGCAGGGAAAAAAAGAGATGCATAATGGAGGAATGTCACAGCTTGAGCAGTAATAGAAGTGGAGAGACCTCTGCCACTGCAGATATATCCCAGAATGGCATGGGGAGAGAGATACAGGTGTAACGGACTGTAGTCTCCCGTGACATGGGCATTGCCACCTTGTACTGCATAAGTTACAAACACCTCCCACAATTCTTGAAGTTGGCTTCAGCCTGATGTCGCTGCAGGTCTAGGCAGGAGGCATGAGAATAGGGCCAGCCCAACCATTAGGCAAACTGTGGATAGTTTCCGGGGATAGCAAAAAGGGGGGCATTCAAAGCTAGACAATAGATTCTGACAGCCAGGGGAGCATAAGGCTTAAGGTTTACGTACCTAGGGCACCAACATCTTGAACCAACTGTGGGGCAGTCCTGTATGTGAATAATAGGCTGATGATTCCATGAGTGGGGACTAGGATGGCAACGTCTAGTCCAGCCTGATGCTAATTCTGTGAGGTTCAAGTACTGGTGCTATGTTGTCGAGTTATCAAGTTATTGATTGGAGCTGTGATTGGAGTGGAGGAGTGGCCTAGTGGTTGGGGCAAGGTACTTCAGGCCAGAAGGTTGGGGGTTCAAATCCCACTAGAGGACAGCAACCTTGGGCCGGAAGGACTGGGGTTTCTAGTCCCACAGGTGCTCCTTGTGGTCTTGGGCAAGCCACTTAACTCTCCATAGTCCATGTTCCCTGTAAAATAGTTATCTCCAAGTTATAATGCCCTGTTCAATGTAATTTCAGTTTGTTCAATGTAAACTGCCTTGATATCATGAAAGGTGGTATATAAGAAATGTTAAATAAATAAAAATTGATGGATGAAGTCATGGCCATGTAGTTCCAAACACCAAAATTCTCATGGTTATTAAACTTGAGTTATTAGGATATGAGAGAATGGATGGTGGTTGTGCAAATGCCAATGTTCCTATCTGCATAACTTTATCTTTATTCACACATTTGATTAATCACCCAGGCCGAAGCATCAGGGCAGTGTACAATGAAAACAAATAATTGCTGCTAAAAGAAAGAAAAGAATGCCAAGGACATGATAGGACAGTGAAGAGGACAGGGCACAAAGGAGAGATAGAAAACATAAGCAGACGAATAGAGAAAAGAGGAGAGATATGCTATGATCCTAGGCAGGGGGGAGATCAAAGGAGATGCCGAAGAAATGGGCCTTCAACAATGCCTTAAATCAAGGTAAGGACTGCTCAGCATGGAGAGTAGATGGAAAAGAATTCCAAAGAGCTGGACCGGGAAAGAAAAATACAGAATGGCATGTGAGTTCCAGACGTGCACGTCTGGAGAGGGAAGAAACAGGCAGTTATTGTGAATGGAACAGAGAGCACGGGGAGGAAGGCCATGCATGTGCAATAGGTCAGCAAAATATTGAGGAGCGCCTGTATGAAGTACCCGATGCACAGTAATGAGGACCTAATACTGAAAATGGTATTGAAGATGGAGCCAGTGCAAATTAAAGAGGAAGGGAGATACATGATCAGTACGGGAGACTTGAGTAATGAGCTGGGCAGCTGTGTTCTGCAACAATTGTAAATGGTAGAGCTGGTATTGGGGAAGGCCGGCCAGAACAGAATTACAATAACTGAGCCTGCACAGTAGAAGAGATACTATAAGGGCAAGCATAGAGGATGTCGGGGAACAGAGCGTACTGCTCTCAACTGGCACAGCATGAGAAAGGAGCGATGTTCAACAGAGGAGCTGTGCCGGTGAAAAGATAAGGAGGAGTCTAGGGTAACGCCCAGATATCGAAGAGTTGTAGCTAGGGGTATGGCAGTGCCAGAGAGAATAGGGGCCAGTGAGGGAGAGGGAGCACCAAAGCTAAACCAAATGGCGGCTGATTTAGCAGGATTCAAATGGAGGTAATTAGATGATAGACAAGAGGAGATCTGAGCCAAACAGGTGTTCAGGGTGGTGAGAACCAGAGAAAGAGAACTAATGCGAAACAGGAGGATAATGTCATCGGCATAATAACATGCAGAAAGACCAGATTGCTGTACAAGTGCTGGTGCAAGGAACAGATTGAAAAGCAGATGTGCTAAAATAGAACCCTGTGGGATGCCACATGGGAGTGGGGTGGAGGGTGAAGATGAAGATGAAGAGCCAACGTTAACCGAGAAGGAACGTGAGGATAGAAAAGATCAGAACCACCGATGAACCGTGCCACAGATCCCATAATCATGGAGATGAGACAGGAGTGTAGGGTGGTCAACAAGCTCAAATGCAGAATAAAGATCCAGAGATACCGCTATGGAGTAGTCACCCTGTTCATGTGCTACATGCAATTCGTTCAAAAGGGAGATGAGGATGGTTTCTGTGCAGTGGCCAGCATGGAAACCAGACTGCCTTGGGTGAAGAGCCAAGGTAGAGTCAAGATGAAAGGATAATTGTGAAAAGACCACCTTCTCCAAAATCTTAGATAACAAGGGGAGATTGGAGGCAGGCTGCCAGTGCGCAGGGGCAGAGGGATCCAAGGCAGGTTTTTTTTCAGGATGGGATGAATGATTGCGTGTTCCCAGGAAGAAGGGAAAGAACTGGAGGAGGTACTGGAATTAAGCATGCAGAGCAGGAACAGAAGAAGAGCCAAAGATAGTTCAGGTAACCAGTGGGAGGGGATGGGGTCAGAAGGACAGGTGATCTTATGTGATGAGCCGAGGAGTTGGAAAGCTCGGACAGGGTAATGGGGCAAAACGAAATCCAGGTGTGTGTGCAACTAATGTTGGCTGGGGAAGAAACATCAGTAGAAGCACAAGATGGTGAGAGAGCAACCGGGGAGAGGGGGGCAGGACAGTTTGGGAAAGAAAAACACAGGCACTGGACCTTATCAGAGAAGAAGGTGGCAAGGTTGGTGGGGTCAGGGACACTAGATGGATGAACAATGGGTAGGCTGGAGCAACAAGGTGCTGACAGGGAGCGGAGAGTTGAATATAGTTGATGAGACAAATTAGAGACTGAAGAGATGCGATTAGAGAAATAGGTGAGCTTGGCAGACTTGATCATACTTCTATAAAGATAATGTGAAGAATGAAACTAGCTAAGGAGGCTGTTGAAGGATGCCTGCACCAGAGGCGTTCAGCACGGTGTAAATAGGACCACTGCAGGCACAAACCATGGTCGAACCAAGGATGATGGGAGGGGGAGCGGGGGCGCAGAACAGGAACCCTAGTGGTCAGTTTATCCAAGGCAGTGGATAGCAGCGTATCCCATGTATGAGCCTGCAAATCCGTGGAGAGGGTGGCAAAATTGGAGGGGAAAAGGGTATCAGCTGACAGGAAAGCATGAAAGGTGGCTAGAGTGATTCGGCGAGTTAGCTGAGCTGGGGGACAGACAGTGGAGGCTGAGGAGAAAGTGGGAGATATGGGCAAGGACAGAGCGAACAAAAGACAGTGATGATCCGTCCAAGGCAAAACTAAGGTAGAGATGCTGATGGGAGGACAAGGGAGTCCAACGGAGGAGAGGATTAGATCCAGGGTGTGGCCAGCGGAATGGTTAGCACAACTGATATGTTGCCGAAGGGATAAGTCATCGAAGAGGGTGAGATAGGCCCGATCACATGGGTGTAGTGGCGGGGTCAGATGCGAATTGAAATCACCTAGGACAAATAGGTGGGGGAACGAAAGAGAGGCCTCAGTTAACGTCAGAAGAAAAGCACCCCAGAGGTCTGGACGAAGAGAAGGAGGGACATAAACCAGGAGAAAGTGAAGCGGAGAAAAAGCTTCTAAGTGGTATAGGGAGGACTCTGGGTAGTGTACGGGGATGGATACTTCAGTGAGCATGAGGGAGGAACGATAAAGGAGGGCCACACCCCCATCATTTTGACCTACCTGTGGAGTGTGAAAATTCAAAAGGCTGGGGGCAGGCACTGTTGGAGAAAAGCTTCTTCACTATCCCAGAGCCAGGTTTCGGTAAGAAACAAGGCATCCTGGGACTTCTGGACAAAGAGATCCTGTATAAAGGAGGTTTTGGAATGGAGGGACCTACAATTTAACAAGGCCAGACTCAGGAGCAAATAGGAGGGGACAGACAGAGACCGTGAAGAAAGAGGTCAAGGAGGAAGATAGGGCACACAGTTGGCAACATTCCAAGTCAAGTGGCCAGGAATCAGCCCTGAGGAATGGGAGGGGTGCCGCCCCCTGTGGATAGCTAAGAGGGACATGGCCAAGAGAAGGAAAGGCAAAAGCTTAAGCTATCTGCTTGTTTGCTGTCCTATCTGGATAGTGCTGATTCTGACTACAGTATCCAGATATTCAGCACTAGCTGCTCTCTGGACACTGGCACTGAATATCTGAATATTAGTTAACCATGGTGACCAGCACTTAAAATGCCACAGCTTGAATATTACTCTCTAAATATTTACAGCAACACATACAGTTATTCTGCTCCTCCATGTTAGAACACAAAATCACTGAAAAATCCACACCTCAAACCCAATAATTTATAAATAATTTACAAAATATTTGCTATCAATTTTTTTTTTACTTTTTGAATTTATTTCAAAAAATTAAACTATATAGGTCCTATTATCAAACTGCTGTACTTTAATAAAATTCAACTAATACATATAATATTCACAATACGCATCCACAACTCATTCACTGCACATTCACACAATATCACACACCCACACCTATGCTAAGCAGTCCTGTGAAAATCCACAAAACCTTTTAAAAGTGGCTGTCCTGCAACCCATTTTTCAACAAATAATTACATCAAGTCCATAGTCCAAGGATGTCTAATGACATCTTATAAAATCCAGTATGGAAAATCCAATCTCCCAAGTCCAGTGATCAAATCGCTACAATTGGTCTCCTTTTCTTTACACCAGACATTCCTCAACAGGCAGCTCTGGACGTGAGCATTCAGTATTCAAGGGAATTTCAGTGTTCTGCGGCCTGCATTCATTTTTTGCAATGGAAGCCACAGTGGGCCCCATATAGTATTATGGGCACATTTCATAGATGATTTATTTTTTTGTGTGGAATGATAGTCGTGAGTTACTGGAGGAGTGTTTGGCATTGATTAATGATCTGAGTCAATATTTGAAATTTACTGCCCAAGAGGACCTGACATCTTTTGCCTTTTAGACATCCAGATGACAAAGAAGCAAAATTGCTTTAGCATGTCGATCTTTAGAAAAGTACCAGTCGGAATACTTTGTTAGATTTATCATAGTTACCATTGCAGGCATTGGAGAGAAAATTTTCCAGTGGGGCAATTTGTTCATTTAAACAGTTGTGCTCTACACAAACTGAATTTATTCAGCAATCATGGGAGATGCAATCTCATTTTGTACAGAGGTACTATCCCTTTGGGGTGATTAAAAAAAGAGCAAATTTTGGGTTTTCTAGCATCATGTTTCAGATTAAAACGATAGTTGATATTTCCCATGTTGTTTCCAATTAATGCACATTCCTACTATCTAGAATGTGCCTTCAAATCAACTAGTTTACTTTAATCACACCTTTAAAATGTGTAGAAAATTAATGAGGCACGTTTTCCTTTGGGTAAATCCATGCCAGCTTTGTTCCTTTAAACCATCTATATGCACTGTAATTTTGTTCTTTATAATAGTTTCTACTCATTCTGCCCAGCTCTGGCATCAAGCTTACTGGTCTGTAGTTTCCTGGATCACCCTGGAACCATTTTTAAAAACTGGTATTTGATTAGTCCCATCAAATCTTCAAATACTGTAAACAATTTTAATTTTACATGTGTCTGGGCAGCACTGCATATGCTTTGTACCGCTATATAAAGGTTCAGTAGTAGTAGTAGTAGTAGTACAAATTACTGATGGTAGGAGTGCAATTTTGTTTTTTAGTTCTTTCAGTACTCTTGGGTATATACTATCTGGTCCAGGTTATTTTCTCCTCTTAATTTTCAGTAGACCCTATTGTATCTTGCAGGTTCACTAAGATTTGTTTCAATTCCTCTGAATCATTTATAGCAAGGTCATCTCCTTTAATTCTTCCTCAGAATTCATATAGAAGGTCATTCAAGAAACTGAATAAGAGTTTGTACGTGTGCCGGGGACGTTTATCTGCCAAAACCATCTACAAGCGTATTCCGGTACATGGACTTTTGTCTTGCTAACATGGTGATCTCCAAACATATCTGGTAGGGGTAGAATGGGGGCGTGATTAGCCACTGAGAAGTACAAAGTCTATTCAGGAAAGACATGTATACATTTTGGGATTTCCCTGTAGACGTGCCCATTATACTGTACCTGCCGAAGACATGGGATAAGGCCAGTACTTAGAAAATATTCTACTGTGTTTGTATAAAGGTGGTGACTAGTCTGTTCTAAACTGATAGAAAAACACCACAAGATGCATTTTTAAAGAACAGAAATCAGAGGTGTGGGAATCTTGTAAGTTAAAGAGGCATGGATAACTACCCAGAAAGAAATATTAAGAAGAGCAATAGTGATTATTCTGGCCATGTTGACATTTGCTGTTTGTGCTAAAAGAGCTAATCTTGGGAACCCTAACGATTCCCGTGTCCTGAAAAATTGAAGTACTGTTGTAGAAATAGCATGTGAGCGAGCATGGAAAGGATTCTTGTTTGGGTGAGAAACGGAGATCATATTTTTAGTCCTAGTACTCCAATCTATTATGTTATACCAGCTGTTATTTATAGGTTTAGGGCATCTTTTTTGGCAGACTTATGTTTTTGGTGACTGAAAATGAGAGTGTGTGGGTGTGTGGGTGTGGTTTGAGGATTGCACAGAAGGATCTGGTGTGCTCAACTGCAATTCAGGGAGAAATGAATGCCTGGCCAGTACCTAGATTATACAGATGAGCGCAGCCTCACCAGGTGCCAGGCTGATAGGGCAGAAAAAAATCACAAAAGGTTCTCCATGGCTAAATGCTAAAGCATATCCCTTTCAATAATAAGAGACCCTCAGCATAAGAGCATTCAACAGTGCAAACAGCACTAAAACATGCCCAAAATCACTATCTTTCGTCTCTAAAAATGTGCACATTTATAGAGAGATGTTTCTGCGGTTGGTAAAGGTCCATACTTAGCATTGTAAAGACTGTTCTTAGGGATGAACAATGAAAGAATAACTAAGGATTTCTTCTACTACCATGTATGTTTTGATGCAAGGTATATCACTTTCTACTTTGCTGTTATTATATCTTTGAGTGTGCTGAGATTACCTTGCACTGTTCTGGGCATGCAACAGACGTGTATATCTCGTCTAGTTTGCATCAACATTTATGTATCATCAGTAGTTATGTGCAGTTTACATCAGCACAACACTGTCAGTAAGAGGAGCAGCTTAGGAGATGCATGTTTTACAGAGGAGGCATGGCCATAGCGGAGACAGGCAGGATCGGAAATGTCCATCTTTTCAGAATATGGTGAGCGCGGGGACGTCCAAACCATTTGCTGTGTATACCCGTGTCTCATTTCTCCATAGTGGTTTGCTCGTGCCATGTTGGAAATGCCTATATCCCTTATTCCGGAACCACAGGCATGTCCACACCCGTGGCTGCGTAATTAGGGTGAAATTGGGCCTGTTTTTGATATGGACATGTCCTTTGATCATCTAATGTTTCTACAGACTTCCTCACAGACTTATTGATTTGAATATACAGTATCTAAAAAAGTTTTCTTATGAATTTTTGCTTCTATGGCAAGTTTATTTTCAAATGTTATTTTTGCCTGGTTTATCAGTGTTTTGTATTTACCAGTGTTTATGCTGTTTCTTATTTTCTTCACTCAGACTCCTTTTCCATATTTTGAATGATAGAGGCTCTTATAGCCAAAAGAATTTCTTCTTACCTTTCAATCATGCTAGCTACCAAAACGTAATGACATCAATACATCATATTAGTTGCAGATGTTTATGTATATAAGTGAAAGAAATAGATGACAGATGATATTTCTCTGTATGTTTGATAGAATGTGGAGGGATACATTGACCCAGATCCCCAGGTCTAAGGCATAGAGAGAAGCATTAAGTTTTGTGCACCCTCTAGTATCACAGTATTATTTGAGTTCTTTTATGGATATGCTGATTTAGAATGACATGAAAACATGAAGAATATTTGTTAAATTGTTCCGTATTATTTCTCATCAAGAATGGCACAAAACACAAATGGATTTTTTTCTTGTGTCATTTTAGTGTGTAATGAAGTGTTTTTTAGCACGTGCTGAAATATTGTAAAGCCTGTTAATTCTTTAGTGTGTGCTATTAATAAATATACACATTGGAAAAATGTAGCATGTGCTAAAATTAAATCCATATATGAAATAATATGCAATGGAAATGAAACAGAAACATAATAAGGAGTGTGGTTACTAAGGTGTGTTATGGCAATAATGCAGGTTATTTGGCACTTAAAGCACATTAAAGGATGATAATGTGTATTTTACGGTAATGCACAATTTGCTACCTTAACAAGTGTCAAGTACTAAAATGTAAAACATGCAAATGCAATGTACAACATGCAAATAAAAGCTATGCTATTTATGAAAAAATAATTTCAGCTCAAAGCTGGCATTATTTTACTGCTGGTAACACTGGACTTTTAACACTTGTTCTCGTACTTCAAGCAGCAATCTTAAAAGGGGCCATGTCATTGAAGTAGTACCATTGGTCTGGGGTGCCCTTCCTCAGCACTACCAATGATGCAGGACTCCCCCCTTCCCCTCAGATAACCTCCTGTCACTCCTGCTGGCACTGACTCCAGTTCACAATGGTAGTGATATTGCAGTACTGAATTACCACAGGTTAGTGACTCCCATGACAAATTAAGCCATGGTTAAATGTCAGAGTTTGCAACAGCTTAGTAACCAACCCCTAAATATGAAACAAAAAGACATACCAACAAGAAACGTTTTGTTTTCTTATCCATACACACTCCTAACAAGGGGGAGAGACAGGTTTGGGAGAAGACCTGAGAGAAAGGTGTACACCTTTTTCCCTCCAAGAACACAACAGAAAATGTTCCTGTTGTTGTTTTTAAGTGCCATTGAGTCAGTGCCTACTCATGGCGACCATCTGGATAGTTGTCCTAAACTGTGTTTGGTCTATAGTCAGGCGACTCATTGTTGATAGAGTGACACCCATAGTTGCTGTTAATGTTTGAGCCATCTCATTGCTAGCCTTCCTCGTTTGTGTTGAACTTCTACCTTGCCAAGCATGATGTCTTTAACAATTTCTCTCTTCGTATGATGTACCTAAAGTATGAAAGTTGCAGTCTTGCCATCTGAGTTTCTAAAGAAAGCTTAGATTGGACTCCTCAAAATAGGCAGTCCATGCTATACACAGTATTCATCGCCAGCACCATAATTCAAAGGCATCGATTATCTTCCTGTCTATCATTTTCACTGTACAACTTTCGCATCCATATGACATTATTGAAAATACCATGGCTTGAACAAGTCAAATCTTTGTATGGAGAGAGACATCTCTGCACTTGAGAATCTTGTCTAGGTCCTTCATAGCCAATCTGCCAAGAACAATGCATCATCAGATTTCTTGATTGCTTGTTGTTTCTTTATAGATAGTTGATCCAAGTAGGTTAAAGTTGTCAACTATTTCAATTTCTTTTCCATCAATGATGACGTTTTTGATTTTGCCAATTGAGAAGCAAATGTTTCAGATCATCTTCACTTTCAGCCAGTAATGGTATCATCAGCATAGCAAAGGCTGTTGAGTCTTCCATCAATCTTCACACCTCTGCTATCTTCATACAGTCCTGCTTCTCTCATGATTTGTTCTGCATATAAATTAAACAGATAGGGGAATGTATGCACCCTTGTCGTACAACTTTGCTGAATTTAAACCATTCTGTTTCTCCTTGTTACATTCAAAATGTTGTTTCTTGATCAATGTAAAGATTGTGCAAGAGAACTATCAGATGTTCTGGTATACCCATGCTTCTTAATGTGTTCCAGAGTTTCCCATGGTTTACTGTAGTCAATAAAACACATGTAGATATCCTTTTGGTATTCTTTTGTCTTTTCAAGGATCCATCTCAAATCCGTCATGATATCTCTCATTCCTCACCCTTTCCTGAACCCTCTTGCACTTCAGGCATTTCTCATTCCAGGTATGGTTGTAGTCTCTGCTGAATAATTTTGAGTAGAATCTTGCTGGCATGTGAGATAAGAGTGATGTGGATCGCCTTTCTTTAGTATTGCTATAAACACAGATCTTTTCCAGTCAGTTGGCCATGACGTTGTCTTCCAAATTTCCAGGCAGAGCCTTGTAAGTATGATAATAGCTGCATCTGATTGCTGTAAAACTGTACTTCAATGGGAATGCCATTAATGCCTGGTGCTTTATTCTTTGATAAGGCTTTCAATGCTACTTCAATTTTCATCACCAATGGTTGCTGATCATACGATACAGGTTGAAACAGCTGTTGGTCGGCTTGATCTTTATGGTATAATGACTCTATATATTCTTTCCACCTTTTCTTGATCTTCTCAGCATCATTCAATATGGATCCTTGAGCATCTTGTAGCATTCCAATTCAAGCCGATCTTGTTCTTCCTCTTATAATTACTGATTCTACGTATTTCCCTGAATATGTCACTGTAGTACTTCTCCTTGTCTTGTCTTGCTGCACGTTGGAAATCTCTGCTGAGTTCTGTGATTGCCTCTCTTTCTCCTCTGGCTTTAGTTTCTCTGCATTTCTGGACAATTTTCAGAGTTTCTTCAGTCATCCATTTTGGCCATTTTTGCTTTTTCACCTTGTGTAGAGATGTCTCACTTTCTTTCAACACAACTTTTTTCATGTCATCCCATAACTCTTCTGGAGCTCTTTCATTTGTTTCTAAAGCCATAAATCAATTTTGCAGGCAGTCTTTAAATTCTGGTGGCATATTCTCAAGGTCATATTTTGTTACATTCATGAGTGGCTTGCTCTTTTTCAACTAGTAGTAGATGATCTGTACTACAATCAGCTCCAAGTTTTGTCTTTGTTGATGTTATAGAGCTCTTCCATCATTGACTTCCATAGATGTAGTCAATTTCATTTTTGTACTGTCCATTGGGTAAAGTCCATTTGTATATTCACCTCTTGTGTTGCTGGAAGAAGGTGTTTGAGATGAATAGATCATTGGTCTTGCAGAATTCTATCAGTCTTTCTCCAGCTTCATTTCTGTTGCCAAGTCCATATTTTCCAACCACTTTGCCTTCTTCATTGTTGCCAACATTTGCATTCCAGTCACCAATGACTATCAGGCTATCCTGTTTACATGTTCTGTCAATTCTAGCTTGTTATTGTTCATAGAATTCATCAATTTCATCCTCTTCTGCAGCTGTTGTTGGGGCATATACTTGAATTATAGTTGTGTTGATAGGCATTCCTCGTAGACGAATAGAAATGAAGCATTCACTGATTGCATTTTTTTTTATTATAGTTCTTGCAAGTTTCTTCTTGATTATAAATGCAACACCATTTCTTGTTTGTCTTTTATTTCCAGCATAGTAGACCATGTGATCATCAGATGCAAAGTGCCCAATGCCAGTCCCTTTCAGTTCGCTGACATTCCAACAGATCGAGTTGTACACATTCTATTTTATTCTTGACCACCTCCAACTTCCTTTTGTACGCTCCATGTCCCAGTACATAAGACATCTTTCCAGCTTCTGACTCTCATTTCATGCACAGCTACATCAGCAGTCAGACGTCCCAAGGGCTTTGATCAAACCACATTATAAATGCTGGTTTTACTCTGAAAAATTTTCAGCTCCTCCCCAGTAGCCAGTTGAGTGCCTTCTGACCTTGGGTTGTCATCTTCCAACACTATAGTGCAATTTGTTATGCTGTGACTATCATTGGGTTTTTGTGGCAAGATATGAAAGTAGATTTCCAGGCCTTTCTTCTGCACAGGTAATTCAAGTGTTCTTGCCATTGTCACAGAAATGTGATCCTCTGCCGCCAACACCGTTCCTTTCTGTTGCTGCCCAGATTGTTTTGGTCTGGCACCTCAGCTGAGACCTGTCCATTTTGGGAGACCCTGACAATAGTTAAGCTATCTTTATCTTAGCTCTTAGCATCACTGACACACACAAGCCCTCACAGCACGACAAGCTGCAAACCAAGTTGATGCTAGTGATTCCAATTTAAATATGTGGTAGTTTATTCTTGACTGGTAACATTTCCAGTAATAAAAACATTAATGGAAAGTATGCCATGCTGTTTTGTGCTGAAGTGACTGCACTATAGTATGATTTAAGCTGCTATATGAAATTAGATTGTCCAGGTAAAGTATTTAATGAGAGATGCTACTAAATAATAATTGCTAAAAGTCTTTGGAATAAATGTGAGTTTTGTTTATCACATCTGCACCTTCCATTCCCCACATTCCTTGGAAGAGCTCTGCAGTTTTTTGTGCTGCTTGAATGATTAACAATCATATGCCTACATGCAGTTCAGAGCAAAATCAGCACAGCAGCATCCTTGTTTCAATCACACAATACTGGGAGGGTCTAAGTCAGGAGGACGTTTTGAAAACACCATACAGAAGCATTTCCTTGGAACTAAAAAATAAATCAGAAGAAAGGGATACATATTGATTGATTTATTTTGAACTGGATTATTCCAAAATTGCTCCCTAATAGTGTTGCTTGAAAAGTTGCATTACAAAAAAACACATTGCAGGATCTCGGCTTTATTGTATTTCAAAGAACTTATTGGGAAACTCGTGTGAAGTTGAATAAAATTGAAGATTTAGTCAGGCAGCAAAAAATTCTTAATGATGGAGCAGCAGACGATCAAGGTGCTTGAAACAGGCTTAAAGTCTCCTATGGATAAGGATAATAATCTTGAAATTTTGAGCCTGTGTAAAAATTTAAGACTTACAGAACTACCAGAAAAAAATAGAAAAGTAAACTTCCACCTGAGCCTTAATCTTTCCACTAAAAGGTCATAATTAGCTAAATAGGACCTTTAGAGCTCTGAATCAATTGGAAATGGCAGAGCAGGGGAGATTTCCGTTAATGGTCACTATATCATACATAGAAATAAAGATGAATAAATAAAAACAAACTAGGGCTGGTGTAAAGGATTTACCTTATTTTAAGGCACGTTCTCTGACACTTACCCTAGTATTTTAGAAAGTTAAGTATATAATATATAATAGACACAAAATAGGCACGTGAAAATGCATGTGAACTAGGCATGATTTTATAAAATTACCCTCATAAACAGTAAGTTTACGAGAGAACATTCTTTAAGCGATATATTACATGTCAACATTGGCAGTATTTTAGTCATTTAAACGTATAGATGGCCACATATACATGCGTTCATATGGTACTGCGTACTTTGCCAGTAGGCATGCACAGAGGCCGCAATTGGGCTCACACATATCCATGTAGTTTTACAAAATATTATAATTTATGTGCATACTATATAAGGACATTTATATCAACCATCGGGCTGGTGTAACTGTACACACCAATAAGAGTATGCATTCATCATGCTCGTGTATGCATATACTTACTAAACTATGTATGTGTGATCGAATGCATACATTTTTAGCGTTCTGCGTGCATACAGTACATACAATAGTGGATAAATAGATGGAATAAACATGAAAAATGTCCAGAAAATGGGGGTAATACCCAGTCTTCTGTTTGGTGCAAGTTACTGGGCTCTATCTCCTAATTCCAAAAGTTTGTTCCTGGATCCATGATTCACTCCTCTGTATCTTTTGAACATGATCTAGAGGAAGAGATCGTGAATTACTTTTCAGTTCTTTGTCGCCTCTTCTTCCTGGCTTCTAGCAAGTACAAGTATGTCAGTCTCGTTTTGTCCACATCACTGCTCTCCTCAGATCTCTTCACTGGCTCCCTATCCATTTCCGTATTCACTTTAAGCTTCCCCTTCTGACCTATAAGTGCAGTCACTCTGCGGTTCCTCAGTACCTTTCTTCTCTCATTTCTCCCTACTTCCCCACTCGTGAACTCTGTTCTTCTACCCAGTTGCTTTTTGCTATGCCCTTCTCCTCTATTGCCAGCTCCAGATTCCGCTCGTCTCACCTTTCTGCACCTTACACTTGGAATAAACTTCCTTTGTCTTTACGCCAGGCATCTTCTTTGTCCCCCTTCAAACTTAAGTTAAAAGCTCATCTTTTGGCCTGTGCCTTTGGCTCTTGATTTTGCTGTTCTTATTCTTCTCCTTTTCTTGCTTTGTCTTTATTAGATTGTAAGCTCTTTTTGAGCAGGGACTGTCTCTTCTATGTTTTCATTGTACAGCGCTGCATGCTGTCCTGCAACTATTTTAGAAGGGACTGTACATTTATCAGAATTACTTGTAAAATACTGGCATAACTTTCCATGTCCACTTTCTGTATATCCTTTCTAAAATGTACCTTTAAGTGTCTTTACAAAATAGTTCTTAAGTAGGTTCATACTTCAGCTCTAGGTGCCTGTTATATAATTCTGAAGAATGGATTTTAAAGGCTGGACATATAAAGGCTGTGTAGGCCGCCCTGCAGACATATGATTATATAAGTTACTGAGAGGATGGAGATGTCATAAATATGCCCGGAAGCATTCACAGCACATAAGAATAGCGGTGTGGATGTCCAGAAATGTAGATGAGGATGTCAGTCAGGGGCGAGGACATCTTTGACAAAGATAATGGGGTAGTGGGAATGTGCAAGTACCTGTTCCTGGAAACAAGCATGTCTTTGCAAGATGCAGCTGCAAATACAGTGCAAAGGGAGATGTGTGTTGCAGCAGGAAACAGGATGTGGCCAGCCCCCCTCACTCCCCTCCCACTCACGGAACCTCATCCCAATCTGCATAGCACACAGAGGAACATCATGGCCACCAGACAGACCAACTTCACTAGGGAGGTGAGCCTTCTCTTCCGCAGGTTTTTTCTACAGGTGAAAGAGCTGCAGTTTCACTAGGGTTGCCAACTTTTTCACCGAGAAAAACCCGACACCTGTGGCTTGCCATGCTCCACCCATTCTCCGCCCCTAGTCCCACCCCGCCCCACCCCCAGCCCCACCCACAAAAATTACCGAGGATACGTGTAGGCTAACTTCCTTGGTCAGATAATAATTAAACTGGGAACCCCAAAATCCAAACATAAAATGTACAACAATGGAGAAATAAAACTATAAAGTAATTTCCTCTTGCACTAAACAAAAACGCAAAGATGTTAGCAATACACACTTCCCAGACCAGACATATTCCAGTTAAAAACTTCAAAATAAAAAGTATTTTTCTATCTTCTGCGAGCTATCCATTTATCCTTTCTTCTCTTTTAGATGTTTTTCCATTCTCTCTCTATTTCTGCTTTAACATACTGATTGTTTCCCTTTTGCTCTTTCCCCCAATTCTTTCCTTATTCCTTTATCATCCATTTAAATTTCACCCTTCCATTCTCAAGCCCCTCTTACTCTCCCAATACCCGGCCCATCATAGACTTTTCTTCCACACAAAATATTTTTTCCCCTCTCCATTCTCATTCTCATTCTCATTCCCCATCCATTCTAGTCCTCCCCCAAAATCAGTTCCCTTATAGTTCTAGACCCACCCAGCATCCACTCCCTTCTAGTCCCATTCTCCCATGCCCCAAATCAGCCCATTTCCAGGCCTATTGCAGCTCTTCATCAGCCCATTTCCAGTGCTAGCCCTCACATCACAGGCCATTTCCAGTCCTAGCCCCCGCCCCCCAATCACAGCCCATTTCCAGTCCAAGTCCCCCATCACAGCCTATTTCCAGTCCTAGGCCCCCCGCACCATCACAGCCCATTTGCAGTCCTAGCCCCCCTAATCACAGCCTATTTCCAGTCCAAGTTCCCCCTCCCTCCACCATAGCCCATTTCAAGTCCAAGTTCCCCCCCCCCCCCCATAGCCCTTTTCCAGTCCAGGTCCCCTCCATCCCCATCACAACCCATTTCCAGTCCATGTCCCCCCCCCCATAGCCCTTTTACAGTCCAGGTCCCCCCCATCACAACCCATTTCCAGTCCAAGTCCCCCCCCTGGCCCTTTTCCACTCCAGGCCCCCCCCCATCACAGACCATTTCCAGTCCAAGTCCCCCCCCAGCCCTTTTCCGGTCCAGGCCCCCCCCATCACAACCCATTTCCAGTCCAAGTCCCCCCCCATAGCCCTTTTCCAGTCCAGGTCCCCCCCCCATCACAGCCCATTTCCAGTCCAAGTTCCCCCTCCGTCCTCCATCGCCCATTTCCAGTCCAAGGTCCCCCCCCCCATTGCCCTTTTCCAGTCCAGGTCCCCTCCACCCCCATCAAAACCCATTTCCAGTCCATGTCCCCCCCCATAACCCTTTTACAGTCCAGGTCCCCCCCCCATCACAGCCAATTTCAAGTCCAAGTCCCCCCCCATAGCCCCTTTACGGTCCTGGTGCCCCCCCCCATCACAACCCATTTCCAGTCCAAGTCCCCCCCCCCATAGCCCTTTTCCAGTCCCGGTCCCCCCCCATCACAGCCCATTTGTAGTCCTAGCCCCCCCCATCACCGCCCATGCAGTCCTTGGCCTCCCCCACCCCCCCCCCCCCGACCAGCACCGCAGCTGTCTGAGGGGCTTTAGAGGTAGCCGGGGAAGCCCGCACGAGACCCCGGCTCCCTCTGTACAACCGCCAGCGTGAAGAGCCTTTTCCTTCACGCTGGTGGTTGTTTCTGTGAAGCCGTGAATGCTGGGAAAGGTTAAAGGGTATTGCCTTTAACCTTTCCCAGCAATCGCGGCTTCACAGAAATAGCCGCCAGCGTGAAGGAAAAGGATCTTCATGCTGGCGGCTGTACAGAGGGAGCCGGGGTCTCGCGCAGGCTTCCCCGGCTCCCTCTGAAGCCCTCCGGTGTGTGGGCCGGCCCTGGGTGGGTTTTTTTTTTACTTCGGGTCGGAAGAAAAGCCGGTATTGTGCTCTGGCCGCTCCCGATCTTGCGGCCAGAGCAAAAAAACAGCTTTTCTAGGGCCGGGTTTGCTTCTGCGCCGGCAGCCGGCCTGGCCGGCTGAAAACCGGCCAGTTGGCAACCCTAAGTTTCACCCACATCAGTGTAGGCCCCCATATGCTGTAGCAAGAAAGATCTGGGAATGCATTTGTACCACCTTGGCACAGTGAGTCAACCAAGGGTACCGTACACTGGGGACATGTAGCAGCAGAGAAGGGTGCAGTAGACAGTCTGTGAAATGGGGCAGGCATGTGAAGGTAAAAAGGGGAAATATGAAGGTTGGGCCCTCTCTGAGACACTACTACTAAAAATAATAATAACAATCATTTGTATAGTGATACAAGACATATGCAGCAAAGTACATATAGATGTAAGATGCAGTCTTTGCTCATCAAAGCTTACAATCTAATCAAGATGAAAAGCATCACAAAACTGGGGACTAGATTTATTTATTTATATATATATATAACAATTGGCAGTGAGTTTCAACTGTTTACAAGGAGCAGGTAACAGGTATACAATGAATATGAACGAAACTACAATGAATATGAAAGAGAACTAGATTATGTTAAGATATACATAAGTAGTGAACAAGAGAGTGAGGAGCATCAGGATCCAAAAACAGCCTCAAAGAGGTACATTTTAAGCTTGGATTTGAATAGGGCTAGAGAAGAGGCCCAACACACTGACTCAGGTAGTTGTTCCAGGCATATAGAACAGCAAGGTGGAATGAACAAAGTCTGGAGTTGTCAGTGACAGAGAAAGGCACAGATAAAAGGGATAAAAGGCACAGATAAAAGACCCAATCTAGAAATGCCCTCACACTGCAGTGTAGATAGATTATGTATATAGTTAACCCAGTTATCCAAGTTTGTACTCCTGTTCAATGTAAAACCTGACAGTTTGTCGTAATGGTCGTTTTGTTATGATGTAAACCGCGCTGATTCTAAATAGCGCGGTATATAAGAAACTGTAATAAATAAATAAAATAAATAAATCTGCCAGAGTAGCTGAATTCTCGAGGAGGGGTGTAGAGTGAGATAAGAGAGGGAAGGTAGTGTGGAGCAACAGCATGAATAACACTTGTAGGTCAGTAGAAGTTTGAACTAGATGTGGAAATGGATAGGGAGCCAGTGAAGTGACTTGAGAAGAGGGGTTACATGGTGGAAGCAAGCATTGTAGCTGAGTTTTGAACAGATTGAAAGAGAGAGAGAGAGATAATTCAGAGGGAGACCAGTGAGGAGGAGGTTAGAATAGTCAAGACAGAAGGAGAGTAGAGAATGGATAAGAGTCTTTGTAGTGTGTTCATAAAGGAAGGTACAAATTTTGCCAATGTTATAGAGAAAGAAGCAATAGGTTTTAGTTATCTGTTGAATGTGCACAGAGAGAGAATAGAGTCAAAGATGATCCAAATGTAACAAGCTGAGAAAACAGGGAGGAGTGTGGTGTTATCCACAGAAATAAAGAAGGGAGGAAGGGGGGAAGTGGGTTTGGTGGGAAAAGTAAGGAGCTCAGTTTTGGCCATGTTCAATTTCAGATGGTGGTGAAACATCCAGACAGCAATGTTGGATAAGCAGGCAGAGATACAGACCTGGATTCCTGGAGAGCTTTCAGGCATAGAGAGGTAGATCTGAGAGTCATCAGCATAAAAGTGGTACTGAAAACCATGGGGGGAAATAAGTGTGCCAAGGGATTAAGTACAGAGAGAGAAAAGGAGAGGTCCCTATCAAAAGTGGGATGGCATTAGAGGATTCACCAAAATGTACACTAAAAGCGCCATGGGAGAGATAAGAAGAAATCTAGGACAGAACAGGACCCCTAAATCCAATTGAAGACAGGGTATCGAGGAGAAGGTGGTGATCAACAGTGTCAAAAGGCAGCAGAAAGGTCAAGAGGAATGAGGACTGAGTAAAGGCCCTTGGATTTGGCGAGGAACAAGTCGTTGGAGACTTTGGCAAGAGCCGTTTCAGTGAAATGTAGAGGATGAAAGCCAGATTGCAGTGGATCAAGAAGGGATTGAGAGGAAAGAAAGTCAAGACAGCACTGGTGAAGCTTTGAAGCAAAGGGGAGGAGAAAGATAGGCCGATAACTGGAGGGACAGCTGGGGTCTAGTGAAGGCTTTTTGAGGAGAGGTATATGGAAATGGGATCAGAGGAGTGACTAGTCTGGAGGAGGAGCGAAGATATGCAGTTTCCTCTTCAATGATTTTAGAAAAGGAAGAAAGGGTGAAAGAAGTTGAGGGAAGGATTTGAGAGTGAAGAGGGGGACGATGAGGCGGAGGTGACCCTGTAGAGAATTCAAGGTCAATCTTCTGGATTTTGTCATGGAAATAGTCACCCAAAGTCTCGGCAGAAAGTAAAGGAGAGATTGGGTTGATGAGGGACCTTGAGGAGAGAGCTAAGCATAGCAAAGAGATGGTGAGGGTCAGAGGCAAGAGAGTCAGTCAGATAGACATAGTACTCTTGCTTGGCAAATGCTATGATTGACTGGAAAGAGGTTAGAATGAATTTGAAATATAGGAAGTTAGCAAGGGTACATGATTTAAGCCAAAGGCACTCAGCTGAGCGGGCACAGGAACGTAGGTAGTAGGTTGTTGAGGACAGCCAGGGTTTAGGTACTGTACGCCTCACAGGGCATGGAATGGAAGGAACCAGTACATCCAGATCAGAGGAGAATACAGTGGTAGAGGAAGATACTGTTTCATCAACAGACTCAAATGACATAGTGGAGGAAAGAGGTGATAAAACAACAATGGAGAAAGCTGAAGGGTCAGTAGTGTGAAGATTCCTAAACATGTTGGTGGAGATCTGGTGAGACCAATATGGGGGGTTGTTAAGAGTGAAGGTTAGCAGGTGATGGCTAGTTAAGGGAGGAACCGAGGTGGAGAGGTTTCAGAGTGAGCAGATGGAGGAAAAGATGAGGTCAAGGCAGTGGCCATGCTTGTGAGTAGAAGTGGTAGAGCACAGCTGGGGGTTGAATGAGGAGATTAGGGAAAGGAGCTTTAAGGCATAAGGGTCAGAAGGGTTATCAATGTGAATCTTAAAATAAGGGAAAGGGAAAATACATCTAGAAAAGAGGAGATCCAGGAATCAAAGTCGGTGAGAAAGGTAGAGGTAGATGACATTGACAGTGACATTACAGAGAGATTATTGTATTAAGTAAATTCTAACTGGACTATTCATGTAAAATTCATGTATACGAATGTATACAAAACTGTTAATTTGTTCCATGTAAACCGCCACTGATCTCTGGAAGGGGCGGTATAGAAGAAATAGATAAATAAAATAAATAAATAAATAAATAAAATGATTTTATATAGCATTTAAAATGTTTTTATGTATTTATAGTAAGACCTAGAGGGATGAGGTTAGTTTAGATTAGTATTTTCCTGATATATGTAATGACCTTTAGCTACTGAACCTCTACTTAATAAAGTAATTGAGAATTAGAGGGCCAGTACAGCGATAGTATATCTCTTCATCATCTTAAGAAGAGTATTAGGAAGAGTAGGTATATCTTTAGTTTGTCTTAGAGAATTTTTGAGAATATTTTTGTTGCTATGCATATTGACTATGCATATTTCCCAATCTGGTCCTAGATGTGCTGTGGCAAATTATTAATGAAGCAGTATTGTATTCAGAATTATGAGGATGTTAGAAGGAATATCCAAATATTTTTGAGGCACATTTACACTTGATGGCAAAAATATTTTAAGTTATCAAAGTTTGTTGTTTGCCTTCCAACAGTGACAGCTCCTCAGCATGGATTTTTCCCAAGAGTTAGGCCTAAGACCTTTGAGGAGTTTTGTGACATATAGTCATATACGAACACAAATACAAACAAAGAACCTAGAATAATTAAAGATATAGGTATGAAGATCCTATGTACAGTTTCCTATATTTCAGTAATTTAATGGGAACCAAGTGTGTAGTTTTAGCTACCTGTTTGGATGCCTCTAGTTCAGACCTAGGCATAGCTAACCGGCGTTAAAGTAAAATAATTTAATGGTCATGCCTCAGAGGGTTTTGAGTAATTGTATACAGAATATATCTTGTCCTCAGTGAGTTCCTGAATCTCACATCTTAGCGGTTCAGCATTTTTGCTGTAGCTCATTGTATTTGTAACCGAGGCAGGCGGACCTGGTGCTTCGGGCCCGTTTCCACCATCCCCCATCACCCCCAATCTCCCAACCCCACAAAAAACACCACACAAACATTTCATGGGATACAACTGGTCGCAGCTTTATTAACCTTTAACAATTTCACAATAGGCCAACATGCTACACCTTCTCAATCGATTAGCGGCACCCGGCCCGCACCAGCCGTACCTTAGCAAAGTGCCTTGCCACCGCTAACCCCATAACTTGCCCTCCCGGCAAGTTACCTAACCCTTCCCCCGACTTCGCCATGCCATAGCAAAAGTCGACCAGGGTTGACCGGGTCAGGGGCACCCCGCCCCCGCCCAAGTGTAGCCTGAGGCTCCGGACCCCGGAAACCTCCGGGATCCCGCCAACCCCCCCCCCCTCCCAAGCTGCAACACCCCATAATCCCCACCCTCCTAAATATGTGTGGGCGGGCGGGAGGGAAGCCGGCACCCCCAAGCAACCTCCGCCGTGAATGACCACGCGGAGGCTGCCCGCCGAATCCCACCACCCACCACACCGCAAGAATCATCACTCATTGGCTCCCACGCGACTGCCACCGCCGGGAGCCAATGAATTTCAACTGGCCGCGGCCGCGCGCAGGGTCCTCGCACCGGCCGCGCGCCTGGTTAGGGTCGGCCGCCGGGACCCTGCCCGCGGCCTCTTCATTAACCGAGGCAGGCGGACCTGGTGCTTCGGGCCCGTTTCCACCATCCCCCATCACCCCCAATCTCCCAACCCCACAAAAAACACCACACAAACATTTCATGGGATACAACTGGTCGCAGCTTTATTAACCTTTAACAACTTCACAATAGGCCAACATGCTACACCTTCTCAATCGATTAGCGGCACCCGGCCCGCACCAGCCGTACCTTAGCAAAGTGCCTTGCCACCGCTAACCCCATAACTTGCCCCCCCGGCAAGTTACCTAACCCTTCCCCCGACTTCGCCATGCCATAGCAAAAGTCGACCAGGGTTGACCGGGTCAGGGGCACCCCGCCCCCGCCCAAGTGTAGCCTGAGGCTCCGGACCCCGGAAACCTCCGGGATCCCGCCACCGGCACAGGTAACAACCTTGTTCCTGTGCCGCCCCCCCCAAAAACCAAGCTGCGACCAGTGAGCAACCCAACCAACACACTTTCCAAAACCCCCCGCCAGTCCTAAGCAGAGCCAGACCTACTGGCGATAACTGCCCCATCACCCTCATACAGCCCCGTCCACAACCTCCCCGAGAAGGGCATCCGCTGGTACCTCCATGTCAGCCACGCCAGCCGTCAGCTAGCCCCCCCGACCAAAGCCGCTGACTCGATCATGCAGGCCTTGGAACAACGTCAGACCCCAGCAGAAGTACACCCCAGAAGGCCTGCAAAACCCAGCAACGCCACCTGCCCGCTCTGAGCAGATGCTGTCATGACCTGGAACCCAGTCATTGCCTTAAACACTGCAGGCAAGCGCGATATCCACCCGTGTGGCTGTAGCAAAGGAAGCCGCTGCAACCCGCAGTGTCCGCGCTCCCTAGCCATAACAAAGCCACCAAAACCGGGCCGCTCCCCCACTGGGCATTCACCCGCCTCATCAGAACTGGCCGTCTGGCTCGTCGGACAAAGGACTGAAGGATCCCCAACCTCCAAAAGGCTCCAGACCCCACCTGCAAAATAAATGAACAATGAAACTCCCCAACACCCCAACCTCCTTTAGCCGGTACAGCGCACTTCCCCCACACACGCCCGAGAGCGCCATCCATAAGTTCACCAGGACCTGTGTAGCTGCCCAGAAGGGCAACGAGCAGCGCAAAAGACGTAGGCTCATCGCCCCCCCAAGCACAGCGCCATCCTGACCCCCTCGAGCGCCGGAACACCCCGGGCACCTGAAACGGACCAACACTCCCTCACCCTAGAATAAGCCCACCACCTACCCAGGGGGCACCCGCAGATATCGCCGCAAGGCAGCCACAGGGCGCGACACAAAGTCCTCAGCCCAAACATCCCAAACCTCCCCGACCCAAACATGGGGCCACTGAAGCCCTCCCCTGCCCCCTGTCCCGACCGAAGCCGCCACCCACTCTCCCCATGCGGAAGGCCCCAAAAAAGGCCCTACCAAAACTGCCCAAGGCATGGCGGCGGCCTACCCCTGTGCAGTCATCCACAGGCTCGCCGAAAGGACCCAGACCGGCACATCATGCGCGAGGGGCCGGCTCGGATCCCGAGGAGATGGCCGAGCACGCACCCCCGCTCGCAGGAACCCGCGATTTTACCAGTCCCCCAACCCGCGATCTGCACCCCCACCTTTACAATTTTGAAACCGTCCCAACTGCGAACCCACCTCGGTCTGGCAAACCACCCCATACCCTTAGCCACCACTATAGACCCCACAAGCAATGCTTCCGGTTGTCGCCCATGCTTGACCGAAAGTGGACCCCTTAGCCACAACCCTGAGGACACCCAGACCACGCCCCTGTGCTACCGAATTCCGAAGCAAACCCCGCATGCATCCCAGGCCCGTCCTCCATAAGGTCCCCGGGACCCGGATCCTCCGTAGTCCGCTCCCGGGCAGAGCCCGCCAGCACTCCACCGGAAATGCGAAAGAGCCTCGGCAAGTCCGGCCACACAGCCAAGGACATGCCAAGCCTCCCTCAACCCTTGCAAATGTAGAGATGCCAATGCCACCACCCGCAATAATCCCGCCACTGGCAAACCCCTGCGGGAGTAACGACGCACCACCTGCCCACAGCCCAGTGCCGCCAACCATACTGCCTCACGGTAGCGGAGCCACTCAGGCCAGAATCAGGAAGGAGATATCAGCACACGAACCCGATACCAGCCCAGACTGCCGCCACCCGACGCGCACCAGACCCCACCAAAGTACACTCCCCACCCGCTGCAGCCGTGTAGAGCTGCAACCCCCCACTGGACAACTCCCCCCCCCCCATCAAAACCGATGTACCTTTGAATCGGCCCAAAACGACTCCAGAGCCACGAATCCGCCCACCCGACCCCACGACCCCCCTCCGATGGCGCGGATTCAATGCCCCGCCCCAAGGAAACATCCTCACCGGCAACCGATTCCCGCTGTATGCGAACTACACGGCCACCGAGACCAACACCGGACTCGAAGTTAGCCACATCGGAGGCCCCCTGCCCTACCCAACGCCCAGGGGCCCACCTGAATCTCGCAATGGTTCCCCACACCCATTGAATAGCACCAGGCAGATCACCGACTAAGCCGCCCCCTAACAGAAGAGCCGACAAGCAAGGCACCTACCCGCAATGCGCCACCTTCGCCCAGCCCATGCTGGCACAAGCAACCACAGCATGACAGTACCACATACGCACCAGAGACTAAGCAGCCCAAAGCATGCATACAGGAAATAACACGCCCCTTGAAACGGAAACCCCGCAATGGAAACGCAGTTGTATGCACTGGCAACAGGCGAAAAAAGGCCGATGCAAGATCAACCTTGGCCCTCAATGCTACCCGACCCACCACCTGCACCATCTCACTTGCCCGATCAATTGCCGCGCACCGCACTGTACACAATGCACACGGAACGCGTATCGTCAACAGCATCCCCAAAAGACAGGCCAAATATGAAGTATCCTGAACCGCTCCGGCTCCGTCTTCGGGATGATCCCCACCAGGGGGAGTCCTCAAGTTCGCGAAAGGCCGATCCTGAAACGGGCCCACCATGCTGCCCCACACTCAACTCCCCAAAGAACCAATCCCACCACGGTTCCAAAACACCGTACCGAAGGCGAATTCTGAAGACAAGGCGCCACCACTACGCCCAGCACTGTAAAACGACGCCAACTAAAGCCGAACCCAGAGCCGCGGATACCGCTGAAGCCACCCTTACAAAGCGTGACCCCTATGTGACCGCACCTTAGCCGAATGCAGTCCGGAATTGGGCAGGTTGACTTAGCGAATCTCCAACCTGCGGTGTCAAACCCCCCCTTCCCCCTCCCGCACCCCAGCAGCCAGCTACACACTTGCCGGTAGCCCCGCACACGCCTCCTTCGGCACGGACTTTTGTATGTTTTGTTTTGTTTTTTTTAAATCGGCAGAGGTTAACCCGGCGAGTCCCCAGATAACCATCATTTCCCTTCCCTCCGGTCCCTGAACCTTCCCCCGTAGCACAACCACGCCCCCCCCCCCCCGGGGTTTCTCAGACACCGCCAATACCGAATCCGCGTACCAATAGCATCCCAGAGTGCTGGAGCGTGTGAGGCCCCACACCCCGACAACGCACAGAAGTATCGAGGCCACTGCACTACCCTGCGCGCAACCGCCGTAACCCACCCACACAATATCATCAGCCATGCTCCCTGGCAGGCTCTCCCCGAGCGCTCCCTGCCTCCCAACAGGCACAAGACATCTATATAGCACCATTGACAGATCCTACGTCAAATCGGTCTTTCAACGGCAGCTCCACCCCCGATGCCCACGACGACTCACCCGAGTAGGGGGGGGAAGGCGGACTCCCAAACTGGTGCCGAAAACGCCGGAGCCCCCCTACCCACAATCACGAATGGAACTACTGACAGGGGCCCCCCCCAGGCCCCGCTACCCGTGGGCTAACCGACCCCTTCCCCAGCAGCGCCACGACAACTCATGTAGGAAGGCCAACTCCGAGCTATGACGCCGCCAACTCCCCCGCCGAACTCCCCCCCCCGTCCCTGAGATTACCAACCGGCAATCCCGCGCCCGGAGGGCCCGATCACTCACCCAGCTCGCCATCCTCTGCACCCAGAACAGCAGCAGCCCCGGCATGCCGCCGGTTGATCTCAGCACCGGCCTGTGCTGTCTCCCTCGCCTCACACCCAATGCCGCCGCCACAGCACCGGTCTCCACGCTCGCTTCGCTGCCCTCTGTGCTGGCCCCTGTGGAAACATAAGCAAAAAACAGGGGGGGGAGCACGGGGGGAACGGCCGGAGATCAAGCAAGTGGCCAGTGCCCCCCCCCACACCGGTCCCACTAAACCCCGTCCGCCCCCCCCCTCTCTAGGGCTTCCAGGCCAAAAGCCCAACAGTCACCAGCCACCCCACCCACAGGAGCAAGGCGACCCCATATCCCAATACCCCCCAAACCCAGTCAAACACTCCCCATATCAACCCGAGCCCCCCTCGCTCCCCCCCACTGCTGCACCCAAATCCCCAGCATGCACCACCCAACCCCCATAGCCTCCCCCCAACCACCCCACCTTCGACGCAGGCACCTCTAACCCGCCGGGCCCACCGGGAAAGGACTCTAGCACGCAGCTCCCCCCCCCCCCCGCCCACTCTTCCCCCTGCCCGAGGGCAGCACCTACAAGGGCCACGAATGCCCACACCCCACTCCTTATGTAACTGTATAAACTTTCACTCCATACCTACCGATGCCCAGAAGGACAGAGCCTTGAGCACAAACGATTTGTACCCCGTCCATCGCCTCCCAGGCCCGCTCCTTGACTGCCATTGTTTGCTTTGTTTTTTTTTTTTTTTTACAGCAAAGGTGGATACCTAGTGAAACCCCCACCCAGCGTGCAGCGCAATGGCGGATACCTGGCGAAACCCTCACCCAGTGTGCAGCGGCCTTCTCCACTGGAGTCGGCCCACGTCGAGCTCCCGCCCTACCCCCAAGCCCCACCAACCTCCACGGTCCTCACCTATCGCCATGCCGGGCCGCTGCTCCTCAAAGTTGCCATCCGTCCGGAGCACGAGGCAGACTGTGCACCGAGCACAGCTCTGCACCAACAGGATTTCCACCGTGCCCCCGTCGTCTCACTGCTGCGCTGTCTTCTCCCCCCGCTCCGCCACAAACCCGCTCACGCCGCCCAACCAGCGGTATGGACCATGCCGGGCAGGAGGAAGGACGATGGGAAAGGGAGGCGCGCCGCCAGCACATCGGAACCCCACCGCAGCAGCTCACCACCGCTCGGCCTCCCTTCTCCCGCCGCAGCTGGTGACCGCCCCAGGTAGGAAACCCCCTGGAGAGCCACGTGCCGCGGGGAGAGAGCAGGAAAAAGCCGGCACCCCCGAGCAGCCTCCGCTGTGAATGACCACGCGGAGGCTGCCCACCGAATCCCACCACCCACCACACCGCAAGAATCATCACTCATTGGCTCCCACGCGACTGCCACCGCCGGGAGCCAATGAATTTCAACTGGCCGCGGCCGCGCGCAGGGTCCTCGCACCGGCCGCGCGCCCGGTTAGGTCGGCCGCCGGGACCATGCCCACGGCCTCTTCATTTTTGCAAGCCAGACATTGCTGTTATCTGCCTCTCTTCAATATTGTCTGCTTGGTAATTTAGTTTCTGTGGTTTGGCAAAAGTAGGAGCACCTTTTGCATGCCTGTTCAGCTCCTTTAATCTTCTGTTCTCCTGCTGTAGTTCTTGTATGCTCGCTCCACACCAGCCATGTTTCTTTTTCCATTGCAAAAGGGTTGCAGACGTTTCTTCATGTTGTCCAGGTTGTTTTTGCATTGTTAATTTTGGACTGTGCATTTCGAGTTTTTCATGTGCAAGATGATCACAAGTACTACGAGGTTCTTGCACGTTTTCCCAAAACTGTGAATTTTCCTCTCTGCACTTCTGATTCTCTTTCTTAACCTCTTCAAACATGGTTTACTGTTTGGTATACTGTGAAACATAGCCTTCTGGTATTTTATTTTTGTTGTGCTGTTTTTGTAATCTCCGATTTGTGAATTGATGTTTCGGTTAGTATTTTTATAGTGCAGAATTTCCCAGAGATTGGCTAGGTGCTTGCTATATAGCCCTGATGGATACCCCATAGTGAATTGAACTATTAATTTGTTGTCAATCCCGAACGAATCTTTAAGAAGAAAAAGGGATGTGTCCCCTCAGGATGAAGCCATAGTGGCTGCTCTGCTTTTTACTGAGGCAATTAGTGTGTATTGCAAGGTCCAGTAAACATAGTGTCAGCTTATGCAGTCCAGAACCGAATGGTTTTAGATTTTCCCTAGCAAAGGAAAATGGTGTGTGTGGAATAATAGTTGATATTTGTTGTAGTATGATAATAATGGAAAATAGTGAAAGGCCTATTAGATAAAGTTAGCAACCGTACTGTAGTTTCAAGTGAGAGTTATGAAAATTCCTTTTCAGCTCTCACTGATTCTTGTTCCTTCATTTTTGGAATTCAGTATTCAGGCTTTTGCAAGGCATGTTAGCATCTTTGCTTGGTATTTTGGGATGTTTCATTCTAGAAGTATTAATCCACTATGTACTGACGGCTGTTTCTCTATGTCAGCACTGGCTTCTTTCCACCTCTTCACCTTTCACAGCTTTCTGTAAAACATCAGTAGAATCACTGACTCCTGCAATAATGTTATGGATTGGCCCAGAATCCAGTTGTATTTCCACTTTGATGGCAATATATGAGTTTCCTTACTTTAGAAATGATTCTTTACAGAATCAGAGGAGGGACTGAAAGCATGTATGTTGGTACACTATTAGACTGACTAAACCTGAGAAAGAGTTAATTCTGTTCAGAACCTTGCTTAGAAATAAAACTTCATATATTAGCTTACTAAGTGAAGGTTTACATAAATAAAGGAAAGGGCAGGTTGTACTCTAGCCTCTCTGTCTCAGGGTTATTAGCTAAAATACTCTCAGGGTTAGCAGATATCAAGCAGTACTCAGGGTTATTAGATATCAAGCAGTCAGCAGTAAACAGTTATGTGTATGTCTCCTCATACCGACCTAGTCAGCAGTAAACAATTATGTCAATTAGGTCAATTATGTCTTGGAATCCTGTATGTCTCCTCATAATGGCCTATGTAGCAGTAAACAGTTATGTCTTGGACTCCTATGTATGTCTCCGCACACTCACCCACATCGAATAAAGTTGACCTACGATATGATAAATACGTCATCTTTGACATATAATGATAAAGTGAAATTATGCTGTATCATCTAAAAGAATCCTATAAATAAAGTGAACCATGGCTAGTAAGTTAGAGTAAACAGGGAGAACATGTTTCTCTCAGTTTCTCTCCACTAAAGCTTTGGTGTATTTTCTATAGAACCGTGTTGTATTTTATTGCTGTCTTTTGGTAACCTTCCCATTGTTTTTGAATGTAGCTTTCTGTAGCTCCAAGAACCCAGTAAGGTTGCTGGTGCGGAGTGGTTAAGTAAGCTTTCTTCAGTAGACTTGGGGGGTCAATAAATGACAGTTACCTGGAGAGGTAGTAGAGTAAATAGGCGGATGACATGGACTTCAAAGGAATTAGATGGAGGCAGAAAGAAGGACTGAAATTGGTAGGAATGAGAGAGTAGAAACCCAACACTACTACCACGCCAATGGGCCAAAGTGTATGAGAAATTAGGTAGCCTCCATGACAGAGGGCAATACCTGAACCAGAGACTTTAGGGAGAAATCAAGTTTCAGTAAGGGTCAGGAGATACAGAGCATTAGAAATGAAGAGGCCATGAATGAAGGCAAGTTTATTGGAGATAGAATGTGCATTCTACAAGGTGCATGAAAAAGGGAGAGAAGAGGGAGAAAGAAGAGAGATATGAACAAGGTTTGAGAGGTTATGCATTAATCTGCCTTGGGAGTGTGAAAACGTCTAGGGGACCAAGGTTGAGGTGGATATCTCCAGATGAGAGAAGGAGCAAGAGAGAACAGGGGAGAGGAGAAGGCACAATGGAAGCAAGGATAATGTTCCCTCAGTGAAAATGGAGACGAAGAAAATGGTGAAGCTTGAAGGCAGATGATAAGGTAGATGATAAAATGGTAGGGGATATGAGTACAGTAAGGAATAGGTAATGAGAAGTAGGGACATGGAATTGTCAGAATTGTGTGTGTTGGGGGGGGGGGGCAAAGATTAGGGAAAGTTAACATCAAGAAAACAAAGTGATGTTGGGCCATAAGAGAGAGAGAAAAGAAAATGCAAATCAGAGGAGATACAGTTGGAGAGAAGTCCTGGTGAATTCAAGTGCATCTGAGTAATTGTGTCAATGAGCAGAGGAAGGCTATGAAAGAATGTTAAGGGGGAGGGCAGCGGGGGTGAGTGGGTAATAAAGTTAAGTGTTAAGAAGGGAGACACAGCACTGTAGAGAGCAGGAACTGGGTAAAAGACAGAAGATAGGACACACACTGACAATATAGAAATAAGGAACGATAAATAAATAGCAGGCTAAATTCTAAACAGGCACAGGAGAATGCCTGAACACAGAATAAAAAGTTAGCAGAGGCTTGCAATGAGGGTGCTCTCACCAAGCAGGAACCTCCAAATTGAAGGTCAGGGGCTCATGTGCTAAGTGGCAAACTGTGTGGGTTTTGCAGAGCCACTGTAGCAAGATATACAGAGAAAAAGTTGTATACATGGGCAGGCTGATGCATGGAATCACTTAGGGAGCACACAAGGGCAAGTGGTGTGGTGGCATGGGATAAGGAGGCAAAATGCTGACATGCTAGGAACAGTTGCATGGGAAGGGTGTTTGCATGTGTTAGCTGGAGCACCAAGGTATTGCTGCAGCTGCCATACCACATGTCCATCCAGTGGCAATGGTATATGTGTGGTCACACATTGAAGTCAATGAGGATACCATACCCATGGATGCAGGTGGAGTAGGTACATAAGGGCAACCACTTGATCCAACAGCCACAGTATGGTCAAAGAGTGCACATTGACTGATGGCAGCCCTCAGTACAGGGGATGTGCAGGAGTCAAGGATGTCAGCATGGAAGGAAAAAGGATGCAGGCAGCATCTGGGAGAATGGGGGGTTACAAGTTGCCTTTGCAGGGTTCAAGCATACAGCGCATAGAAGGGAACCTCCCCCTAAAACAAAATGCTGCACAATCAGGCAGATGGCATGGGGAGTCAGGTGTATGACAAGGGGAGTAAACAGCTTGAAAGTGGTAAATGCTAAGCTGCATTCCCTCTCCCTCTCCCCAGATGCTTCTACATACTGAAGGACCTTGAATTGATCAAGGTCTGTTACCATGCCATGCAACAGACACTTGCTGCAGCGGAAATGTCAGCAGATTCACCGGCAGCATGTTATGATAGCACTCCCCCTTGTGCACCCTCAGAACAGCACATGGACAAGAAATGCATGTCAGTAGCTGTCATTAAAATGGCACATAGGGTCAGCAGATGCAAAGTCACATTGGGCACAGCAATGAAAGCATAGACAGAGGCCTACAAAGCTTCAGCAATGGGCAGAATACAGGGCCAGAGGGACATATAACAGTGGATTTGTGCAGCAAATTATGTGAAGAGAATGCTGCATGGAGATGTGGAATTGTGTTGCGGGGGGGGGGGGAGTGGGGGGGGAGGGGTGTTAGTAGTTAGGGAAACAATATGGGGAAAAGATAAACAGGCAGAGTCACCAGGACACAGAGCAAAGTTGTGAGATTTATGGAGGTAGGGCTTGCCTGAGAGTTGGTCTAAAGGTGTTGGCATCCTAGGCAAACTTTAAGCCTTATGCCCCCCCCCCCTCCGACTATCAGAATCTATTGTTTAGCTTTGAATGCTTTGCTCTTTGTCAACTTCCACCCCTGAAGCAACTACCTAGTTTGCCTTGTAATTGGGATAGCCCTACATGGAAGGAATGGCTGTGCACATGGTGATGGCAGGAGACGCCAGCACATGTGAGGGATGTAATGTGCTATAGTCTGTATCTACACACAACCATAGGAAAAGAATGTATGGTGACCAATCAGGGCTATGCATGAGCATCACCAATGGGCAGTGTATGGGCATATGTAAATAAATGCATTCTGATGTTGTGTGGCATGTTCTCATGAGCCTGTCTATCAGCAGTGCCTAATGTGTGACATCTGTCTCTCACATTAGCAGCAGCAGCAGTGGCATGGGATGACCAACTCCTCCCTACCTGATGTGCACAAACATCACCCACTGCCTCCAGCACCACACCATGAGCCACCGCCAAATCTTTAAGCAGAGGAGCAGAAGCCACCCAGACAGTGAGAGGAGGTGCTCCAGCAGCCCCCCTGCCATCAACCAGACTGCTCCAGGTAGCTCCTACCACCACCACCACCACCACACAGAAGACTGGAGCTGTAGCAGCAGGCATTGTAACAGTTGTCACAAACCCAGGAGCAGGATATATGGACAGCTCTACCCTGGATGGACTACAGCAGCTACAGTAACAGTAGTCACAGCATCAGCACTGCTGCTAGGTTGTTGGCTACATTATTATCAAAGAAGGAGGTGGTGGAGGTAGTGGTCCTTACCATAGAGAAGGAGCTAGGCCCTATGAATAGGCTGCTGGACCACGGCCATGGGGAGGAGGTAGCCTTCTCTACCATGTCTGAAACACTTTCACAGACTGTAACATATGAAATGGCTGGACACCTGCCAGAGAGCGGTGAGAGGGCAGAGGAGAGAGCCACCAATAGAGGGTCTGGTAATAAGCAGCAGACAAACCGTGAAGAGGGCATACTATCAGAGGAGGAGGTCAGGGATTTATTGGGGGAGGGATCAGAGAAAAGGAGGGGTAGGACATGGAGGGAGGAATGGGGATAGGCCAGGGGAGGTGGAAGTGCAAGGAGAGCTGTGTGATGGGGAGGGATAGAGATACAGGAGGAGGAGGGAGGGAGAAGAAGGAAGGTACAGCAGGGGGAAGGGTAGGAGGGATGCTAGGCACGCCAGATGCACAATATGAGGAGCATGTGAATATGCAGATGTTACACCCTGGTACCCAATCAGCACAGGTGCATGCCTATGAGGCTCCTTGGCCCACAGTAGATGGCAAAGTCCTGCTGTGTCTAGCTGCCATTTGAATGGATGATACAAAGGGCTTTACTGTGCTTGCAAGGCCGCTGGAGCTCATGGTCATGCACCTTGAGGGCCTCAGAGTGGAGATGCATGCCTTAGCTGCAGGTCTCCAGCAACAAGAGGTATGCATTTCCCCGCTAAGCACTCCAACAGGCAGGGAGGGAGGGCCACAGTAAGGAGGGAGACTGGAACACCTGTGCATACACATGTGAGGGTGCTGTATGTGTCCGTGTGTCATAATAAAATGAGAAAAGATCTGTTTTTTGTGCCGACTGTGTTCATATAAAGTGTAGTGTTAGGGAATAGAATATATTATGGTCATTATCAGCAAGTCATATAGTCCATGATTAGCATTTCGCCAGTGTTCCACAATGACAACATACAAGACATTACAACCAGAAATGTTACATCTCTGTCATTGTTAACACAGGTGGGCCTTGAATTTGCAGTGTTTACATCATGTGATAGGTATCCTGTTGGTGGAACCATCCAGACCAGGGGCTGGCTACTGTGTTCATATAAGCCACTCACTCTCCATCCAGGGCAGCAGCCTGTTCTGTACAGTGCTCAGTGGTTGGTGTCCACATAGCACTGCAAATGGCACCTCACCGATTGGATGACATGTGAATCCATAGTGGCATGTAGAGGACACCTTCTCCAAGTATGCTATTGCTATGTCCCACTGTGATGCTTGCACAGAAGCCCTAAGGATGTATGCTCCTGAACATAACAGCACATTTCAAGCTGGAACTCTGTTGCACAAGGTATGTAAAATCCAATTGTTTTTGTTTGTTTTTCTATACTGCAAAGGGTGAATTTTTTGTGCGTTTGGGAAAAAATCTCAGTCAGTTAGAGTTCTTTGTTTTTTGTTCCATTCACAGAAAGCTCTTTGAAGCTGCTGATGTCATCAGGTGTTAGTTCCCTCCCTACCCACCCCAGCTCCCACCCACCCCATGTGAGAAGTCTTGCTTTATAGGGCAGCTCCCCAATTAGCTACACATTTATAGGGCAAATCCTCAGTTAGCTACACACAGCGACTCCGAACAGCACTGTTAGGACACACATAAAAGAGGTTAACTGCTTTTTCTCTGAAAGGACAGCAGAGGAACAGGCAGGTACTTTGATAGACCTCTTTATTTTAGTTTAAAAGCTTCAGATGGGATACATCTGAGCATACTGAAGGAACTTGGGGATGTTCTAACAGCTCCACTGACTGACTTTTTCAATGCCTCTTTGAAGTCGGGAATGGTGCCGGAGGACTGGAGAGAGGCATATGTGGTCCCTTTACACAAAAGCAGATGTGGTTGAAAACCACAGACCAGTTAATCTAACCTCTGTGATGAGTAAATTATTGGGAATGTGGCTCAAAGAGAAAATAGTGAGGTTTCTGGAGTCCAATGGATTACAGGATCAAAAAAAATATGTATTCACCAGAGGCAAGTCTGGTCAGACAAATCTGATTGATTTCTTTGACTGGGTGACCAGGGAGTTGGACCGAGGGAGAGCCCTAGATGTGGTGTAGTTGGATTTCAGCAAAGTCTTTGACATTGCTCCACACAGGCGACTTATCAACAAACCTAGCACCATAGGGATGGACTCTAAAGTTACTGATTGGGTTAGAAATTGGTTGAGGGGAAGGCAACAAGGGTTACAGGTAAATGGAGCTCACTCTGAGGAAAGGGAGGTTACCAGAGGTGTGCCACAGGGATCTGTTCTTGATCAGATTCATTTTAACATCTTTGCTAGTGATATTGTGGAAGGGCTGTCGGGTAAGGTCTGCCTCTTTGTGGATAATACCAAAATCTGCAATAGCGTAGAAACTCAGGAAGGAGTAGATAACATGATCTAACTAAGCTTGAAGAAGGTCTAGAATTTGGCAGCTGAGATTTAATGCTAAAAGAGCAGGGCCATGCATTTGGGCTGCAAAAATCCAAAGAAGTGGTACAGTGTAGGGGGGGAGGGGGGGAGTACTTCTGTCTATAAAAGAAGAGCGGGACGTGGGCGTGATTGTGTCTGATGATCTTAAAGTAGCTAAACAGGTAGAAAAGGCGACAGTGAAAGCTAGAAGGATGCTTGAGTGCATAGGTAGAGGAATGGCCAGCAGAAAAAAAGAGGTGATAGCGCCTCTGTATAGATCATTGGTGCGACCTCATTTGCAGTATTGTGTGCAGTTCTGGAGACCACATCTTCAAAAGGATATAAATAGGTTGGAGTCGGTGCAGAGGATGGCTACTTTTATGGTTGATCTTCATTATAAAGCAAGGACCCAGTATTTAAAGGCCCTTACATGGGCAATTTCCTTAGTTGCCCATGTAAGGGCCTTATCCGGGATATTCGAAAGGCACCTACACGGATGCTGCCCTTTGAATATCCCGGCTAAGTCACTAATGCACTCAGGTGCTATCCGCATCGGGGCATGTTATGGGCATTCTGGGGCAGAGTAGGGGCAGAGGAAAGGGCTACATGTGTAGCAGTGATTTTCATTGCTACCCGTTTAGCCCTCTGTGCCTTAAAGATAGGCAAGAAAAAACCTCGTCTATCTTTAAGAAGCAGAGGCTATGCGGGTAGCAACGAAAATTGCTGCTACCCGTGTAGCCTCTGCAGTTGCCGGGGCTTCCGCGCTAACCCGGATATTCACTTCCGTCAGCGCAGAAGTGATTATCTGGGTTAGGGGGTTGGCAGACAGGCTATATGCCGTCACAGCACATAGCCTGCCCACCTCAATTTCGGGCCCCATATGAGGATCTTAATATGTATACCTTAGAGGAAAGGCAAGATAGAGAAGTTATGATAGAGATGTTTAAATATTTCCATAGCAAAAATGCACAGGAAGAGAGCCTCTTTCGATTTATAGCAAGCTCTGCTATGAGGGGACATAGGATGAGGGTGAAAGGGGATAGACTCAGGAGTAATATGCAGAAATATTTCTTTACGGAAATAGTAGTAGATGCATGGAATAGTCTTCCAGTAGAAGTGGTAGAGATGAGGACAGTATCTGAATTCAAAAAATTGCAGGGCCATACATTTGGGCTGCATGGGACAACCACAGAGGATCTCTAAGGGAAAAGGTGGGTCTATTGTAGTAGTCGATATGGAGGGGCAGACTGAGGGGCAGACTAGAAAGGCCATGTGGTCTTTTTCTGCCATCATGTTTCTATGTAGAACTTTATCTCACATACTTGGCCAGTGCAACAGCAACACCTCAGGAAAAGGACATAGAAAGATAGAAACATGATGGCAGAAAAAGATCATATGGCCTATCTAATCTGCCCTTCCTTATCAACTACCGTAGTCCTTTTTTTATTCTTTTAGAGATCTTCTGTGTTAATCCCATGCTTTCTTGAATTCAGACACTGTCCTCATCTCTATTACCTCCACTGGGAGACAATTCCATGCATCTACCACTCTTTCCATAAAGAAATATTTTGGCATATTACTTCTGAGTCTATCCTCTTTCACCTTCACCCTATGTCCCCTCGTTGCCAGAAAGGCATGTCAACATGGATTCACCTGTCACACAGTGCATGTGATTCTGTCTATACTGATCAGCAGGCAGCAACCCTGCATACACACAGAGTTCTGGAATAAAAGAGCAGCTGCTAGTAGTAGCTGGTATCACAACATGTCATGGAATGGGTTATACAGTGAAAAAATACATGCCTCTAGCCCTCGTGAAACAAAGAGCAGCTTCCCAAAATAAAAAAGGACATGGGCGATTGAAGGGCACATTAATGCAAGTGCAGAACACTACCTTGCATGCTACATATGTCATCATCCCACAAGAGGCTTATCAGAGCACTGGCCTCTGGATGGCTCCTGTCAGCCCAACAGACATGTGGAGTATGCAGTTCCATAATGCCCTCCCACTAGATGAAGGCATGCTCACAGCCAATTATGGGTATGATCAAATAATAAACTGTGGTACCCCCTGGTAACCCCCTCCCGTTTTTGGGTCACACCCAGCATAAGGCCAACAATGGCCATCATAACTCCCCATGAAATCATAAAGGTCACTTCAGAGCACATATGCATCTTCTCACCACCCATAAAATAGTTTCTGATATGGCATCGGTGACCATCCACAAACCCCAGTCCTTTCAACACTCAGCTATAATATATATTGTCTACAGATAGATTTGTGTCTTCATGACATTTACCTCTCAGAGTGTGGTGAATTAACCTGAAAGTTGTTTGTGCCTGTGAGACCTGCCCTTGTGAAAGGTATGAAAAACCATTACACACTGCCCCTGATGCCACAGCCAAAGATTATGTTTTATTTATTTATTTGTTTAAATTTTGTTTATATATTGCCTTTCAACAATCCATGGTGGTTCTCAATGAACATAAAAGGAGCAGTGCACGAGCGACTGCTTTACAGAGAACAAGAACAGATAAGATATGGAAGATGAACTATCTTAAAGCTATGAACATTAACAAATCAAACTATGTACAGCAGGGGGGTAGATGGGGGACAAGGGTGGGATTGCGGACTATATCAATGAGAGTGGGGGATGAGTGGCTCTGATTAGGCATGAGAAAGTGATGGGATGAAGTTAGGCCACACTGGGTTATTGACCTTAGTTAAAGCCATAGAGAAGTGTTCTTGGAATAAGAAGGTTTTAAGTTTCTTCTTGAAGGTGGGGTGGTCTAAGCAATCTCGCAGTTCAATTGTGAGAGAGTTCCAAGCCATAGGGGCAAATAAGAAGAAGACATGGCAGCATGTGGATTGTTTGCTTTTGGTTTTCCAAGTTGGGATAGAGAGGAGATTGTGGGAGTTGTGTCAGTAAACTCTGTCATGCTTAGATCTGGAAAGAAATGAGTAGAGGTAGTTTGCAAATTCATTGTGTATGGTCTTGTATATCAAGATGAGGGCCTTGCACTTATTCTTGCATGGACTGGGAGCCAGTGCAGGTCTTGTGGTATAGGGGTAATGTGCGACTGTCTTGGGAAGTCCATGGTAAATGATACTGCAATAGTGAAGGAAAGATTTTATGTTGTCATGTTTCTGTTTCTATAGGATCTCTAAAGGAAAAAAGAGGAATGTTGTAGTGGTTGATATGGAAGGACAGACTAGATAGGCCATGTGGTATTTTTCTGTCGTCATGTTTCTATGTATAGTTATAGCTTGACAGATGGTGCAGAATAGATCAGGACTTAGAACTGGGCAGAGGTTCTTCAAGGTTCGCAATGTATAGTAGGTGGATTGAGTTGTCCAATTTATTTATGCCTAGAAGTTGAGTTTGTGTTTGAGGATTACACCCAGGTATTTGACTTCACTTTTTATTTTGATGTTGAAGTTGCCAATTTGTAGAGATTGTGATGGTGAGTATGATGCATCAAAAAATACGAGAAGGGCCTCTGTCTTTTCATGATTAATGAGGAGGTTGTGATGTTGCAGCCATTGTCTCAGCTTAGAGAAGCATTTATAGATGTTGCTAAAATCTGGAGCATAAGTTTTGAATGGTGTGAAGAACATTATATTGTCCGAATAGATCCAGTACTGCATCTTTTGTTCCTTGAAAATCTGGCCTATCGGTTGAAGGAAGAGGTTAAATAAGATGGCTGATAGGCAGGAGTCTTGAAGTACTTCTTGTTGTTGGAGGAATGGCTGAGAGGTTCTGGGGCCAATTCTTACTTGTTGGATTCTGTGTTCTAGATAGGAGTGAGACCATCCGAGTGTGTTGTCTTGGAGTCCAATGTCGTGGAGTCTTTGTAGGATCTGGTGGTATAGTAAGGAGTCAAAGGCTGAAGAGATGTCAAGGAATATGAGAATGCAACCCTGGGAGGCATTTTTTGTGAGGGTAAGTACTGATTCTAGAAGAGAAGTGAGGAGGGTTTCAACGCCGTAGTTTGATCAAAATCTGTGTTGGAAAGGATCGAGAGGGGCGTAGTCATTGATGAAGTCTTGAAGTTGGATTTGTACCAATTGTTCTATTGTCTTTGATAAGAGAGGGATACTTGATATTGGCCTCTAGAATTTTGGTGAAGTAAAGTCCAGGTTTCCTTTTAAGATGGGACAAATTGAGCTTCTCTTTAATGAGGTAGGCATTGTTCTCAGAGACAAGGATGCACAAATTATGGATTGTAGGAAGGAACTACGGTGTGTTCTTGTGCTTTTAATCCACGAAACAGGGCAGGGGTCGAGAGCAGAGGTGGTTGTGTTGAGGTTTTTATTGTATTCTCAATATCCGTGAGTGATGGTAGGAAAAACTCAGACCATGTAGCCTTGGTGGATGTAGTTGGGTGAAGGCTAGTTGATTGCTTTTTATCAGGGAGCATTATAGATGTATTTGGCTTAGAGATGGTCTGTGATGTCCTGTAGAGAAATTCCATCTTGATGTAAGTGTTTGGTTGGTTCATTCAAGAGGGGTTTTGTAATTGTCTCTGGGTTTGTTCAAGGAGTGTGTGATGATGTTGTCATGGTACTCTCTCTTCCATCATAGTGTTTCTTGGCAGTATATGCATTGTTTTTCAATGAAGACGGCATGAATGATGGGGTCTCTCAAATGTCTCCAGCTGTGTTCAAGTCAACAGAGTTCTTGCTTTTGTAGCAGGAAGGGTGTTGAGAATCATGGAGCTCTTTTGGTGTGTTTTGTGGCGGCGAAACTGTATTAGAGCCCATGGAAATAGATAAAAGACAAACATTTACCTTCAAGCAAAGGGATAGCCCAGAGAGTACTGACTTTCAAAGTACAGCCAAAGTGAAAAAAAACACACACGGGACTGCTAAGCTCAGACCACGCCCAAGCTCCAAGGCAACCAAGAGAGGTAATGAGAAGCACCTGGGGGAGAAGTTTTAGGCTGTAGGGCAGCCCCACTCATTTAAGCCTCAGGGAACAGGAAGAAGAGAGACCACCAGGGAAACGGAAGGCAAGGAGATCACGAGGGAACCAGAAGGAAAGGAATCTTTCAGGGAAGCTGAGAGAGAGAGGTGCTCCAAAGACAGCCTCAGAAGGGATTCCCATTGCAGCCAAAACACAGGAAACTACAGCCCTGAAGGAAGCCCGTGTTGTAGAGGAATTACAGCTGGCTCTGGATACAGGAGCGTTTGGCCTGAGGAAGCTGCAGACTATAAGCAAGGTACCGGAGAGTTTCACTTCTGGAAAGGCCTGTGAAAAGAACTGTTGCTAGAAAGAAGGTGAGCCCATTAGAAGCCTTGAACAGTTTATTGAAAGATAAGGATCTCCATAGCCCATCAAAAACCCCTGAACCTAGAGAGAGGTCTCGCTGGGAAAAGGTTTTAAAATTGTTAGAAGAAATTAAGCCTACGTTCCCACAAGTTGATTCCAGTCAGGAGACAACAGATCCTGATTATGAGGGCATGCAGATAAATAGTTATGATTCTGATAAAGCCTCTACAGAATCTCAAATGGATTGCTCCTTTGGTATAAAGACAAAATGAAGAAGCTATAGGGTTTAAATGTGGAAAGACCCAGAAGCTATTATACCAGTATGTCTTGTGCCTAGGGTGCTGAAAAGGTTTGAAATGAAGTTGCTGGTGTTTAAAGCCGCTATAAAATATTCAAAGGCTTGATTTGAATGTTTAAGAAAGAACTATCTGAGTGGGCAGCAGCCAGAAGTAAAAGAAGCTTTAATTTGAATATTGCACAGTTTGGACAAGCAGTTGTTTAAGCCAGAAGTAAAGGAACTATCAAGCTGCATTATGTAACAGCTGAAGAAAGCAATTGGAACTTTTGTCACTGTGAAGTTCTTGATCTAAAAATTATTTTTCTTTTGGGGGAGAAGTATCCTAATTTTGTTAATATGTGTTTTTGGTGCAAAGGAAGAGAAAAATAATTTTTCCTGTGTTTTTGCCTTCAAACCCTCGGCCTACTCATCATTTCACACAACTACAAGCCCTAGAAGCCTCGGCTCTGGGAAGAAAGGGACATTAGGAGGTACGCCCCTGCCTATAGGCAACCGCCTAGACAAGTGGGGGCACCACAGTTTGCATGAAGTTTCCTTTGAAGGTGCTTGAGCTGCTGTTGTCATTATCTGGTTACATTTTTCTAATGGTAGTCAAGGTCTGTATTTTCTTGTTTGAGAAGCTCTAGCTGGGGTGTGACAGATTTGAGGAAGGCTTCACTTTCAAACTGTCAAAATCTTCGCTTGATGGGAAGAGTTCTTTGAACATGGGAGTGGTGAAATGGATAGCTGCATGATCCAACCAGGGCAAGGGGAGTACGGAGTGGTGTATTTGGTTAACATCTGCTGTGAGTGTTTGAGGTATGAAAATCATGTCTAGGATGTTTCCTTTGAGGTGAGCTGGGGCAGTAATGATTTGGGTGAATTGAAGGGCATCCATAGCTTCTAGGAACACAGAGGACTGCTTGTGGGGGAGAGAAGACAGATTCAGATCACCTAGTAGGATGAGGGGGTGATGGATATTAGGAGGGGATCATGCAGCCTCTAGTAGTGTGGATAGGTCTTCATCATTGCCATGGGGGGCTCTATAAGCTAGGTACAGCGAGACAGACCCATTGGAAATTGTGAGGGCATCCATATTGACGGTAGAATTGGAGTCGAGTATGATAAACTCCAGGTTGCTTCTTGTTATGAAGCAGACTCCTCCTCCTCTACTGGTTGATCTGTTGTATAGATGAATGCGGTATGAAGTTGGGCACAGTTGATTGATGAAGACAGAGTCAGTTTTGCTCATCCATGTTTCAGTAATGCATAGTATGTCTAGAGCATGATCCAGTATTAAGTCAACTAATAGTGGAATCTTGTTTCTGGCCGAGAATTCATTAATGAGTGCACATTTCAGAGGTAGGGTTATATCATGTGAGTAGAGGGTCTGGCATGATGTGATGACTAAGTTGATCTTTGCTAAGGAGCATTTTCATTTGTGGTAGTGGCGGTGCCTGTCTCCAATGGGTCTGGGCAGCAGCAGAATGGGAGAGTGTTGACGGCGGAGGATCACATTTTTGTGACAATGGCAACAATACCAAACTTAAACTGCGCGGAAGAAAGGCCCGTCAATCTACTTCTGTTTCTTGCCATGAAAACCCAATGGATAGTTACAACAAAACAAATTGTGCTATGGTGCTGGAAGATGAGACCCCCAGGTCGGAAGGCACTCAACTAGCTACTGGGGAAGAGCTGAAGACTTTTCAGAGTAAAGCCAGCATTTATGATGTGGTTGGATCAAAGCCCTCGGGAAGTCTGACTGCTGATGTAGCTGCGCATGAAATGAGATTCAGAAGCTGTAAAGATGTCTTACACATTGGAACATGGAACTTACGAAGCATGAACCAAGGGAAGTTGGAGGTGGTCAAGAATGAAATGGAACGTGTACAACTTGATCTATTGGGTGTCAGCCAACTGAAATGGACTGGTATGGGGCACTTTGCATCAGATGATCACATGGTCTACTATGCTGGAAATGAAAGACAAAGAAGAAATGGTGTTGCATTTATAATAAAGAAGAAACTTGCAAGAACTGTAATGAAATACAATGCAGTCAGCGAACGCTTAATCTCTATTAGTCTACGAGGATTGCCTATCAACACAACTATAATTCAAGTATATGCCCCAACAACAGCTGCAGAAGAGAATGAAATTGAAGAGTTCTATGAACAAGTACAAGCTGAAATTGACAGAACATGCAAACAGGATATCCTGATAGTCATGGGTGACTGGAACGCAAAAGTTGGCAACAAAGAAGAAGGCAAAGTAGTTGGAAAATATGGACTTGGCAACAAAAATGAAGCTGGAGAAAGACTGATAGAATTCTGCAAGACCAATGATCTATTCATCTCAAACACCTTCTTCCAGCAACACAAGCAGCGACTGTACACATGGACTTCACCCAATGGATTGTATAAAAATCAAATTGACTACATCTGTGGAAGTCAACGATGGAAAAGATCTGTAACATCAACAAAAACAAAACCTGGAGCTGACTGTGGTACAGATCATCAACTACTAGTATGCAAATTCAAGCTAAAGTTGAAAAAGAGCAAACCACTCATTAATGCAGCAAAATATGACCTTGAGAATATACCACTGGAATTTAAAGAATGCCTGCAAAATCGATTTGCTGCTTTAGATACAAATGACAGAGCTCCAGAAGAGTTATGGAATGACATCAAGAAGGTTGTGTTGGAAGAAAGCGAGAAGTCTCTACAAAAGGTGAAAAAGCAAAAACGGCCAAAATGGATGACGGAAGAAACTCTGAAAATTGCCCAGAAATGCAGAGAAGCTAAAGTCAGAGGAGAAAGAAAGACAATCGCAGAACTCAACAGAGATTTCCAACGTGCAGCAAGACAGGACAAGGAAAAGTACTACAATGACACTTGCAAGGAAATAGAAGCAGAAACAATTAGAGGAAGAACAAGATCAGCTTTCCAGAAGCTACGAGAGTTAAAGAAAAAGTTCCAGCCTCGAATTGGAATGTTACAAGATGCTCAAGGTTCTATGTTGAATGATGCTGAGAAGATCAAGAAAAGGTGGAAGGAATATACAGAGTTTTTATATGATAAAGATCAAGTGGACCAACAGCCGTTTCAACCTGTACCTTATGATCGGGAACCATTGGTGATGAAAGAAGAAGTTGAAGCAGCATTGAAAGCCTTATCAAAGAACAAAGCACCAGGCATTGATAGCATTCCCATAGAAGTATTGCAGCAATCTGATGCAGCTGTTACTGTACTCACAAGGCTCTGCCAAGAAATATGGAAGACAACATCATGGCCAACTGACTGGAAAAGATCTGTGTTTATACCAATACTAAAGAAAGGTGATCCAACTGACTGTGGAAATTATCACACAATCGCTCTGATCCCACATGCCAGCAAGATTCTACTAAAGATTATTCAAAAGAGGCTACAACCATACCTGGAACAAGAACTACCTGAAGTGCAAGCAGGATTCAGGAAAGGGCGAGGAACGAGAGACATCATTGCAGATGTGAGATGGATCCTTGAAAAGACTAAAGAATACCAAAAGGATATCTATTTGTGCTTTATCGACTATAGCAAGGCTTTTGACTGTGTAAACCATGAGAAACTCTGGACCACATTAAGAAGCATGGGTATACCAGAACACCTGATCGTTCTCTTGCGCAATCCGTACATTGATCAAGAAGCAACAGTTCGAACGGAACAAGGAGAAACAGAATGGTTTAAAATAAGCAAAGGTGTAAGACAAGGCTGCATACTTTCCCCCTACCTGTTTAATTTATATGCAGAACAAATCATCAGAGAAGCAGGATTGTATGAAGACAACAGAGGTGTGAAGATTGGTGGAAGACTCATCAACAACCTTCGCTATGCTGATGATACCACATTAATGGCTGAAAGTGAAGATGATCTGAAACATTTGCTTCTCGCAATCAAAGAAAATAGTCTCAAAATGGGCCTGCACCTTAATGTAAAGAAGACAAAGATCATGACAACTGGCATAATCAACAGGTTCATCGTTGAAGGAGAAGAAATTGAAATTGTGAACAACTTTAACCTACTTGGATCAACTATCAATAAAGAAGCAGCAAGCAGTCAAGAAATCAGACGACGCATTGCTCTTGGCAGAATGGCTATGAAAGACCTAGATAAGATTCTCAAGAGCAGAGATGTCTCTCTCCATACAAAGATTCGACTTGTTCATGCCATGGTATTTTCAATAACATCATATGGATGTGAAAGCTGGACAGTGAAAAAGACAGATAGGAAGAAAATTGATGCCTTTGAATTATGGTGTTGGCGGCGAATACTGTGTATACCATGGACTGCCCGAAGAACAAACCAGTCGGTACTAGAGGAGATCAAACCTAAGCTTTCTTTAGAAGCTCAGATGACAAGACTTCGACTTTCATACTTTTGACACATCATGCGAAGAGAGAAATCATTAGAGAAAGACATTATGCTTGGCAAGATAGAAGGTCAACGCAAAAGAGGAAGGCCAGCAATGAGATGGATCGATACAATAACAGCAGCTACGGGTACCAGTCTGTCAATAATGAGCCGCCTGACTGAAGACCGAACACAATTTAGGATAGCTATCCAGAGGGTCGCCATGAGTCGACTCCGACTCGACGGCACTTAACAACAACAACAGTGGCGGTGCAGATGAGCAAGTTGGTGAAAGCTAGGCAGAGGTCTGCAGGTATGGATTATTGGAATTTGTGCATTGTGCTATAAATATGCTGCATTTATGATTAGCATTTATAGTACCAGGAGTAGAAAAGCTTGCTTGAATAAGGTCACATACCTGAATGTAATTTCTTCCATTCTCGTGGTATTCAGTGTATTGATCACAGTATCAGTTGGTGAAGTCTGGATCAGTGCAGTGCTGCCATTAACAAGCTTGGTACTTTGTGGTTTATTGCACGTGGAAGAATTCAGTGTGGATTGTGTCCGGTGGCTGTTTTGGCTGGGGACCATGCCTAAGGGCTGCGCCAAAGGGCCCTCTGGCAAGGCCCTAGGTGTGCCTAAGCACTGAAGATTTAAAGTATGGTGGAGGCATGCTTAGAGGTTCTGATTGGCCTCAGTGGAAAGGGGCACAGGAGAATCCTGTATTCCCAGTCCCCGTTGCTGATGCCAATTGGGGTGGAGAGGCTGATGGTGCCTAAGCATTGAAGATTTAAAGTCCAATGAGGCATTCTCAGAGGCTCTGATTGGCCTCGGCAGAAGGGAACGGGAGAATCCTGTGTTCCCACTCCTCGCTGCTGATGCTGAGCAGGGAAGAGATATTAATGAGCTGCCTCCCTCGATGCTCCTGTCTACCACCTGCAGCAGAAACAGAATATAATGTCAGTTGCAGGCAAATTAAAATCAGTACTAGTTCAACACCTGTAGCCTCACCACCCAATTAATAGTCCCATACTATAGGGAGAGAGGGGATCATAGACAAACATCTGTAGGTGTTGTGCTTCAACACAAACAACCCTACTGCATATTGCTATGAATACCCCTCTACACATGGTTTACCCAATAATGGCATTTGAACAGCATCCATATCCACAAGGCAGCAGAGAGGATCCTGGCGTCATGGGTATAAATGAGAGAAGCACTCTGAGAAAGCAAAAATCTGAATGTTTCCAATACCCAGATATATATAAAATGGTTATCACACATATCTACATAAATGGAAACATCCATGTTGCTGGACCATCTAAAAAACGTAGATGCCCAAATCAGAGATATTACTGTGCCACCCATGTATAAGGGATGATTTGACTTACATGCCCCCATTTTATAAAGGCTGTTTGTATAGCCAACATAAACTTCAGGATGGCACTAAAGGCAAAAGTCTTTACCTGCAAGGGTAACTTCTTTTTTTTTTCTTTTTTTTAAATTTTTAAACCTCTTTATTAAAGAAGATAAACAAAGAAATACAAGAAATATGACATCACGATTATTACAAAGATAAAATTCCACGATTAAAGCATCCCTCAGCCCACAAAATGGAGTGCCTAAAGAAAAACAACAAGTAACGGAAACTCCTGAAACAGAGGAAGTCAATAACTAACAAACCCCGTTTAACTAAGCAAGAGCACAGTAAATTACTTAACAACTGATCCCTGCAAAAAGGTCACTAATTGAATCGAATAAAAAAAAATATACGTTTTACCTTGAAGAGTTATTACACATTTACATGGATATTTCAAAACAAACGAAGCTCCCAATTCCAAAACATGAGGACGCAAAGCAAGAAAAGCCTTTCGTTTTAACTGTGTACTACGACAGACGTCAGGAAAAACCTGAATCATCTGGCCAAAGAATTTCTCATGACGAAACTTGAAATAAGTACGCAAAACAAATTCCTTATCTTTCTCTAATAGAAAACTAACCAGTAGGGTGGCCCGAGTAGGAATTTCCTCCACAGATGTCTCCAAAAACTGAGAGAGATCGAAACTCGGGACAGTCAACTGATCCATTTCCCCGAGAACTCCTCCATCTGGCCCCGAATCTACCGGACGTTTTTCCCGAACCCCAAATGGTAAATAATACAATTTAGATAAGGAGATAGTTTCTGGCTCAGGAATTTTTAGTACATCCTTCAGATATTTCATAAATAATATGCTAGGAGACAGATAGTGAGTTCGGGGGAAATTTAACAAAAGTAAATTTTTCACACGTAAGACATTTTCAAGTATTTCATCACGATGATGATGGAGTAGGAGAGAGTCCTGTACAGATGACGCCAAAGCACTTTGTAATGAGGTGATTAAACCATCAGTTTTAACTTTAAAGGACTTCTGTGAGGGAGAAGTGCATATCCTGCTGCAGGACTTCCTAGCTAACCAGGAGGTTGCTACTGGGAAATGAAAGTGTGTGTGCAAAAGTGCATATCAGAAGCAGAAGCAATGGGTGGATATCTATCAAAGGATAAATGTCATATACCATGGTAACAGGGACATCGCAGACATGAACCAAAAATGGTGTCTAGTCTGCAGGTTCACGTGCAGGAAGGTCAAGGCCATTGGACCTGATGGGCTACCTCTCCAACACATTGAGCTCGAACAGCAGGTGCTCAGCACCATCAATGTTGCCACTTGTGGAGAGAGTGGGGATCCTGGACACATCCAGGGACCTCCAGCATCAGAGTGAGTATTTGCAGAATAGGGCTATACCAAGGGCTGTGCGAGTGCTGTGGCTGCACAGGACGAAAGCACAGAAGGGGGCATTGATATCATCACTGGGCTTCCATGAAGCTCAAAAAGAGTGAGTTACTTAATGTGGCTGGGTGGATGGGAGGCACCAGATTCATTAGTCACACAGGGCACATTTCTAATCTGGTATGGTCCTGATGCAGAATACGGAATAGCTTCCACATTTTGCTTGCCCTTTTACTGGTGATGCCTGCCACCCCCATCCACCGGCACCCTGTGACTCCTTGGGCACCGTCAGGCATAGGCCTGCTGTACAGCTACTTATTTTCATATATGGCTGATATGTTGAGAGGTCATCATTGGGATGAAGATGCACAGGTTTGCAGTCTCAGGAACTCTAAGCAGCATGCTATGTGATTCCACCCTGTGCACCTCTACATACCACACCCCACCCTACACAAACCATCACACCTGCAGTGTATGCCCCATGTTCCTAAGTCCCCGTCACATGTGGCATGCTATCTGTACAGTGGGCTAGCACCCCACTATACAAAACAGGGAGCCATCTGTGATTATTAGGCATCATACACATTGTGAGTGATAGCATTATCTGATTCACTTACAAATACTTATGGTTCCACCAATCCCTTTGGAGGCAACTCCTCAGGACCCAGCCAGCCCCCTATGGAACAGTCAATGCAGGATAACCAGTTCCCAACTAAAACTGATGTCCTTGCTGCAGCTGCATTGGTGGTGCCACCAGGCATGGTGACACTGACCATGATACTCTGGAAGAGGAGCCAATTGACAATCCCTCAACATGCAAGTAGTGTGTAATATGCTGGGCATAATAACAGATGTCTTTCCAAGATTCCCATGGTAATTTCATGATGCCTATATCCTTACCCACTCAGGAATTTCTGAAAGATTTGAGAGTGGTACTATATTTGGTGGATGGTTGTTGGGTAAGCTATCTCTTGGGCATCTCTCTCCTAGTCATCGTGTCAGGAAATGCTATCACTGGCCAGCTTAGACCTGGCTTGTACATTGCCACAACAGAAGGAGGCAAGCATGTCACTAGCCAGACATTTGTTCCTTTTGTCTTGTCCATGCAGGTGATAGGTGATATCCCTTGAGACCATAGCTGCTAACCGCCGTAGCGGTGCCACATTTATAATCAGAGGAGCATTACAACAAGACCCATGGGTTTACAAGGGCTATTACAGAAAGAACCTTTGGCCAGCTGAAGAGCCACTTCTTTATCTTTATTTTTATTTGTATCTTTATTTCGTTTTTTAATATACCACTCTACACTTGAGCATCTGAAGAGTTTACAATACATAAAACACTGCTGAAAAGGGAAAGAATGCCATAAATTGGACAGGAAAGAGATTTGGAGGAGAACTTCTGTATAGCCCTGCAAGGGTATGCAAAATATTTATAGCCTTCTGTATGCTACACAATTATGCATTGTAGGAAAACAACCCCTGCCAGACCCACAAGACATAGGACAGCAAGAGGCAGAGGTACTAGGGCTTGGTGACACAGGGCACATGTATCAATGGGGTTCAGTTGCAAAAAATGACCTCATACAAAGATACTTCATGTGAAGGGAGTGTTTATTGCCAAAGCTAGTGCAAATGAATAACAAATCATGATACAATCTCCTCCCCCACCACTCAGTGCAGAATCCCCACTCCAACACACTTTTTACACCCCCTCTCCCTCACACATTCCCACATACACCCTCCCTTATACACTCCCACCCCCCACAAACTGTCACATACTCTCCACAACCCTCTCCCTCATACACTCCTACACACTCTCTTATATCCTCCACACTCACCCCCTCACATACCCAACACCCCTGACTCCTCTAATCCCCCTTTTCCTCATATACTCTGCATCATCAAATCCCTACCTACTACCCTGAACCCCCCCCCCCCACACACACACACATGCCCATATTGGCCTACCCAGTATTGCACAGCTGGCACAAATAAGTCTCTGGGGATATGCCCTTAGGCTTGGCCTATCCATGTCCCTTCCCACAGCCTCTGCTTCTCTTCCCCCCTAACTAATGCACATGCTCCTGCACCTGAATTACAATAGTAGTTAGTGTGCTGGTGATGTTTTGCTATAATCTGAGAAGGCGCTGCTGTCTCCTTTGTGCACACTAGCTTGCCCTTTGGTATCCTAGAAGGGTGAAAAATGAAGGTAAGATCTCCTCACATGAGGAGCAGGACCTAAAATAGCTGTTGAAGGTGGCAGAAGGATGGCAGAAATCTGTGCATGCCTAGCTCTAATGGTGCTAGTGGACATGGTAGCAGCAGGATGATGGGAGCTGATAATGGAAACATTAGATGAGTGCACAGCTGAAGAGCTATGCTTCCTCATCAGCA